>JAVSBS010022170.1:30819-51753 GCA_033124195.1 Coracias cyanogaster
TTTCATGTATGTTAGCCTGGTGTTCTAACCTTCTATTTTACAACTTTTTTTTCTCCTCTAAAATATTGCTATCTAATTGCACAAACATGTTTTCTCAGTTTTGGAAGCCGTGCTAATTTTAGATGGATTTGAACTGTTACTCTGAAACAAGAAATGCATACAAAGTTATAGTTTTACATAGTTATTAACTATTTCCTTGCTTCATATATTTATTCCTCTTTTCTGCCCTTTCTTCCTAGGTTCCCTAAAAATTGTGCTATGAATGGTGATTCTGGTGTGGGGGTGGTGACTTCACCACCTCCAACAGCCCCTCATAAAGAGAGGTATTTTGATCGAGTTGATGAAAATAATCCAGATTATTTGAGAGAGAGGAATATGGCACCTGATCTTCGCCAGGATTTTAACATGATGGAACAGAAGAAGAGAGTCTCCATGATTCTTCAAAGCCCAGTAAGAAAAGAAAATGCTTCATCTTTAAAGTGATAGATTCATTTTCTTTATTTTTAATAGCCCTATGGAATTCAAATTTTCTGTTATCTTAGATAAATTTGATCTTTTTTTTAATTGGCATTTTCTTTTAAAGTATCCTAGTTGTAGGATACAACCCTCACATATGGTTGAATTTTTTGTCTATTCATGAAACAATTCCCCAGTCTTGCTTTCAGAATTCTCTGTGTAATTGTCAACTGGGTTTTTTTCATGTTTACCATCTAGTCCTGGTCAGACATTTTCACTTGTTTCATATATTCAGTATTTATTTAAACATTTGAAGTAACATTTTAAGAGTAGCTTTTACAAGGCAGGTCTGTCCTATTCTCAGCTTTTCATGCATGATTCTGACATACAAAATTTTTTATATGTCACTTTCTGAGAGGAGACAAAGTAACAGGCTATGAATGATTGACATTTAATATTAAAGATGTTGCCCTCAGGGGGAAGGTACACAAAACAAAATTTCTCTCATAACATTTGTTCCTTTTGTACAAAGTGATGAGTGACTTCAGATACAAAAACATTTCATTACACTAATTCCTTAAGAATAGGGATGTAGCGGTATATTTACAGGTTTATTTTTCACACGAAATCAACCTTTTTTATTTAGCCTCACTTACTGATTGGAATACATCTTTCAGGACAGGTTCCTGTGTTCTTGTCAAAATCAGTAGCTACCAGCAACAGTAAAAAAAAAAAAAAAAAAAAATTCTTGTTTTCTTCCTTTCAAAGTTAACACCAAAAAATTCCTAAAATAAAATAAAAACAACAAAAAAGGGTGAAAACAAACAAGAAGCAAACAAACAAAAACAACCCCAAGAAAAAAGTAAACAACCACTTGTTTTAAACATATTTTTAAAATTCAATGCCTATTTCATCCTGTGTTCCTGGATGCCTTCTTGGCTCCCTGTGAGCTGCACTGGCAATTTTTCTTCTCTTTTCTGGTTCTGCTACTTTTCTTTACGTGTTTTTTGTTCACATTGATTTGTACATCCTGCTCCTTATTCCAGAAATATGTGTTGGTAGGCTCAGTGAGTTTTGGTGTTACTTGAAGAGAATGCTGGAATTTCCATTCACAAAAAAAGTGACTTATATCACTGGAACTCTAGAGAGCTACATTTTCAAGTAACAGTATGTGCCCCAAATTCTTCCCTGCGCTCTTTTTCAGAAAAGGTATAGGATGTTTCCATTTAAGTGCTAAAAAGAAGCTGTATGTGGAAGGTTGAAGTTCATTTGACCATGCTTTACAATATGCAATGTCCTGTTGCTAGGCTTTTTGTGAAGAACTGGAATCTATGATCCAGGAACAGTTTAAGAAGGGGAAGAACCCAACAGGCCTATTGGCTTTACAGCAGATTGCGGATTTCATGACAACAAATGTACCAAATGTCTACCCTGCAGCACCACAAGGCGGAATGGCTGCGCTAAACATGAGTGAGTGCACCTTTATTTATAATAGTTGAATTCTTTGTTGTTTGCTTTTTTTTTTTTTTTGAAAGGCTTCAGATGAAGACTATGAATGAAATGAAAAGTACTCTGAAGTTCAAATGCTGCCCTGTTCTGTTCACAGGAACATGGCAAACTTAAAATGAGTTTTTTAGTTTCTAAATACCACAGTGATATGCAGTGTGATTCATAACATCAAAAGCCATTTCAAGTGTGGTATCTTAATTGAAAAGTAAGCCTGATAAGTCAGCACTAGTAAAAAATTTTAAGATCTAAATGTTGCTAATGTTCGCCACATGGATTGTCTGCAGAAAGATGAAATGCTCATTAGGAGTCTAGTAATAGTGAAGGTCTTTAGAAACTGATTGGTTTTGCCATTGAAATACTGCTTGCATTTTTCTCTTGTGAAGTGAAAAATGTATAGTTTAGGCTGTAGCATGGCCTGATTCTGCTTTACACTTTTACTTTTAACCATCTTTCTAATTGCACTGTAACTAGAAGTACAAAATCTGTAATTATTTACCATAATCTTCCTCTCTAGCTCGTACTTCATTTTTCCTAATTAGATGAACGTGTGGTTCTATTTTTACCCGTGTAATTCTTCTTTTCAGGAATACCAACTCATGTATCTCTAAAACTTGGGGTTACGTTTTTCCATTAACAGTGTAGTAATATTTTATAGACAATCATTATTTTGAGAGTGAAAAAAAAATTGCTAAGGAACACACTGTCACCTTAGGTCTAATGAATATTAAGGAAGGAAACGAATTCTGAGTCTACCAAAGATAAATAATCCTGTCCGAGACTGTCATTGTATTTGTGTAATATGTGTTACATCATCATAGTCATTAAAGTTTGCTATCCATTTCTTAAGTTAATATGTTGCTACAAACTAGTAAGAACAACCACTGTAATAGCAGGGTACGTTGTTAGGTTTTAACTGATGTTGAACGCAACCCTCCTTGTGCTTTTTTTTATCCCTTCTCCATTTCAGGTCTTGGAATGGTGACACCAGTGAATGATCTGAGAGGATCAGATTCCATTGCTTATGAAAAGGGGGAGAAGTTGTTACGATGTAAATTAGCAGCTTTCTACAGATTAGCAGATCTCTTTGGCTGGTCTCAGCTTATTTACAATCATATAACAGTGAGTATTGAATCAACAGATAACTGAACCAATTGTTTCAACGTACAACAGAATTGCTTCCCTCTGCCAGCTGTCATTTGCTCTTTGTGTGGAAGAGGAGCAAAGTGGTATTGAAAGCAGTAAAATAGTGAAGAGATTTGTTATTGCATCTCAAGAATAAGAGTTGGAACAGCTTGGATGTCAGCTACCATAGCCTGAATAGAGTCTTAAATGAGTGTATGTGAAAGTTCATATGATTAAATTAAGATTCCTGAAAGACTCAGTCTTTTAGTATTTAAATGCTTTGAATAATTGTATGTATTACTCTGCAAGGTCATGTCTTAGTTTTCTTGCTAAGTACTAAAATATCTTCTTATCAGTCATTTGGTTGAATTGTAAAATTCAAGGTACCAATCATTTGGAAAAAGAAGCAATAGCATTTCTGAACATGAGCGAACTACTTAGCTTAATGCAGTGTGCCGACAGTTTTTCTTGTGACTGAGTAATCGCTGGCATCCGTATCAATAATGACAAGGAGGTCAAATCAAGGATGTTTTATATGCCAGAAGAATGATCAACACGAGTCTCATGAGTAAAGTCACAGCTGTGGTGTGCAACCCAGTCAATTGTCTTTGTAACAGAGCTGAATTGTTTTTTTTCTACATAGTAGAGGTTGTCCTTTATGTATTTTCAGATCTTCTAGTTGCAGCCTGAAATATGGTAATTTTATTCCTGCTTTTTGAGATTCTGGGGTATATTATTTGTGAACCAGTAAAGGTGATAAATGAGATGGGTAGGTGTAGGATCAAGGCACTGTTGGTTAGATGGATTGGTTCCTTTAGTAAGGGAACACAGCCAACATAATGGTTCTTGTAAACAAGTCTGTGCCACCCCATGGTTTCTCATACGTGACAGGAGAATCAATTTTACAAAAGGGACGTTAACGTGATTAAAAGGTTACTAGGCAAGCAGGCTTGGAGATGGCTTTCTATTGTAAACTTCAGCCCTGGAAATGTTTATACATTTATATAAAATGGTCAATGTAATGAAGAGCGGCATGTTTAGGGAAGTGGTTGAGGCAGGGGCATGTGATGGGGTGGAATGCTTTCTTTTGGGGAGGAGAAGATCAATAAGATTAGATAGTGGCGATACCAAGCTGAGGTGGGAGCCAGTCAAAGCACTTGTGAGTATGGGATTCTGAAAGTAGTTTAGACAGTTTTGAAGGGTGAAGTGGTACTGGAACGTTCATGGTTTGGATTGTCAGTGGCAATCACAAATTGTAGTTTACCCATCTTTTACAAACTTCTCTAGTGAATAGCATTCTGAAAGATGACTAGTTGATCTAATTTACCTTCAGAAGCTGATCTAGAACAAGGTGGCTGTATATTTACAAAATAGTCTTGGTTTTTTTCCATATACCCATGCAGTAAGTAGTAGTGTGGTAGTAAGGCGCTCCTTTGGAATGTGGTGATTGCCTGCCACTTCGTACAGAGCTGGAGTTTGACTCCAGGTTTTTAAGTTTTTAAGTTTTTGCTCTAACCTGAATGCAATCACCTAGCAAAAGCTGCCAGTGTACTACTTAAAAGATACAACAGCCTTCTGTGAGGGTTGTAAGCCTATATGTTGGAGGAGGAAGGAATTGTGAGAATATGAGAGCATATGCCAATCTGGGCATATCAGGGAGTTGGGTGGAGTATCTTTGCTTTTTGGGATCCTTATCAATCAGTACCAGCTGCTGTGCGTGGAATCATTTGGACTGCTGCAGTCCTGATGCGGAAGCAGAACTAGAGCAGCAAGAACTCATGTCAAGTACAGTAACGCAGGGTAAGCTTGGGTGCCTTCAGGGCTAGGCAGAATGTGAGATTACAGGTGTACAGAAGGTACACAGCATTCGCCAAGCCTTGGCTTACTTTGAGGGCATGAGCTGTTTATTGCATCTAATCCTAAAGTGGTTTATGAGTCTTGCTGTTTGTTATATTATGTTTGAGCTTACTTCTTAGCTTTTGGGGCATTTTGTGTAATACCTGTTTTTTGTCTTGCATAAATAAGTAAAAGATTTTTCAAGGTAATTGACACTTTTGTAATGGAGAACTATTTTGGTGATTCATGAAAGTTCAAGTTAACTTCAATGAACAGGTTCAGTTTAAGGCTCTTACACTGTAGGGTGTTACCAGCTAACTATAAAGTAAGATAGGTTTGTACTAGAAGCTTTTGGATGACTGATCAACTACTTTAGAAGTTTTTTCCCTGCTGTAGAACTATATCAAAGTATATATGTATTTAATGTTGCAAGTAGCATAAGGTGTAAGGGAGCATAAAGTAGCTGCATCTTGGGAAAAAGTCATCAAGAAACATGGCAAAAGTCATAACGAAAATTTAAAAAGCATGGAAAAAAAAAACCCACCCAACACAAAAACTGGGTAGTGTCATAGCAAAATAGGGAGTTGTCTCACATGCCAGTAATACATGTGAAACCTTCTAGTTCTCCATTGAGAGACACCTAAACTGCCTAGCTGTCTTGTAGTTCTCAATGCACAGACTTCAAGCAGATGTATTCCAAGATGTGAATGGTTTGAAGTCAGAATTTTTGTATTATAAACTCCTGACTGTGTGAACTAGACAGGAGTAAAAACATGACTGGGGGTCAAGATACTTGGTAGAAGACCTTCAAGTGTGCTGTACTGCTCACAGATGTCTCACAGGCACCAGCATCAGTGATGAAACCCTTCTCAGCATCAAGATGTTTTAGGTCTGTGGGCCAAATTCTTGTGTTTTCTCACATGCTTCTATTTCATACCTTCTGTTTCACTATGGTAGAAATATAGATACTCATTTGAGAATGAGAATACTCATTTTTCTAAAACAAAACAAAACCAAAAACTCAAGCCAACCAACCATACAAAAAAAGACCCCCAAAAAAACCCAAAACAAACAAACAAACCCCCCCCAAACAAAAACCAACTAACCAAAAGAAGAACCCACCAAAAAAACCCCAAACAAATAGACACCCTGGTAACTTTTTTCCCCCATTGCTCTCAGTATTATTCCTTTTACTCAGGGTAGTCAAGTTGTCATTACCACAGAATCTAAGAATTTACTACCTTCCCACAATCTGAAGGACTCTGGCATGTACCTGCCATCTGGTTTTGTTCAACATGAGTTAATTATAAACTGGATATGAGACACCAATGTGCAGCTGCAGCCCCGAAGGGCAATCACATCCTGGGCTGCATCAAAATAACTGGTCAGCAGATCAAGAGAGGTGATTCTGCCCCTCTACTCTGCCCTGGTGAGACCGTGCCTGGAGTATTGCATCCAGTTCTGGAGCCCCCGGCACAAGAAGGATGTGGATATATTGGAGTGTGTCCAGAGAAGGGCCACCGAAATGATCAGGGGAATGGAGCATCTCTCATATGAAGACAGGCTGAGAGAGCTGGGGCTGTTCACAGCCGAGAGAAGAGAAGGCTCTGGGGAGAATTTGTAGTGACCTTCCAGTACCCAAAGGGGGCCTACAGGAAGGCAGGGAAAGGTCTATTTAAAAGGGTTTGTAGGGATAGGACAAGGAGTAATGGTTTTAAGCTAGTAAAGGATAGATTTTGTTTGGATATTAGAATAAAGTTGTTTGACATGAGGGTGAGAGATCACTGGAATGAACTGCCCAGAGAGGTGGTGGAGGCCCCATCCCTGGAGTCATTCAAGGTCAAGCTCGATGGGGCTCTCAGCAACTGGACCTGGGTAGATATGTCCCTACTTGAGTAGGGAGGTTGGAGCAGATGACCTCTAGAGGTCCCTTCCAGCCTAAACCATTCTATGATGCTATGATCTGTGCCGTATGTTGATTACCTCTTGCAGCACGTGTGAAGGTCACATTGCATGTGTTATAGGCATGATGCCCATTCCATACTCAGGAAGTGAAAATAACTAACATGGTTTGGGGCCTGCTTTAAAATATCCTTAATAACTTTTGTTTTATCCTTAGGCCAGAGTAAATTCTGAGCAGGAGCACTTCCTCATCGTACCTTTTGGACTCCTCTATAGTGAAGTTACTGCGTCTAGTTTGGTAAGCAATTACTGTTTTCGATAGCTGGGAAATATGAACAGCTGAATGTGCTCGCTCCGTCTGTCACTGCTGAAGTTCTATCCTAGAGAAAACTCTAGATGTTTAGTTTTACTGAACGTGGCTGGTTTTGGTACAGCTGAGGGATCTGAGAGATTTCCTTATACACGTTCACCACCAGGTGTCCTGCAGTGGATCTCGCTGTAAGGAGGAGCCAGGTCATTTGGAGAGCTAATCCCATCAAGCCTTTGGAAGCTACTGGCTGTTGAGTCAGGCTTGTAGAGGGAAACGGGTGTTTCAGACAAATGATGCAAACCAATTACAATTTCAAGATGCCTAATTTAGTTGCCATTGTTTAATAGTGTAAGTAGCTGAGAGTGTAGATAAATTATGTTTTTGAGATCTAATGGTTGCAGCTGATGACATAACTCCTTTAACTGTTAAGCAAATTGGGAGCATTTTGAGGGTTTATCTTCTGCTGAAGGCAGCTTTAGTTCATGTAGTTGACTCTGTTATGTTGAAACAAAATAGGAACTTTAAAGCTCTTCTTTCCACCTGGCTACTGTAAGGTAAGTAACCTCAAACAGAATGGTGAGGTAAGTGTGTGCAGAGTAGTAACATTTCCAGTTTGACACCTCAAGGTCCCTGTACTCCCTGTCAGCTTTCTCTGAAGTCGGCTCTTACTTACAAAACTCCACCTTAACTATCTGTAAAATTTTGATGGAAAAAGCTGTAAGAAAAGGAATGGAGAAAACATACCGGCCCTCTCTTGTTACTGCAAGATTTTTAGAAGAGGGTAAAGGTCACGCTGTGGGGGTATTGTGTGGGTTTTTTTGTTTTTTTTTTAAAGATGTTCTGCTTTAATCTTTGTATCAGGAATGTATACAATGTACCTTGAGAGTTAAGGTTGCATTAAAGTAGCAAAATACACATATGGAGAGTAGAGCACGTTGACACAGAACATAGCTAGCGGTGGGATTTAATAAGAAGAGAGACTACAATGATAACGCATGTAGCTTAGCCGGATGAGCTTGCTGACCAGCAGCCTGCTTACATAACTGGCCCTTTATCACCCCTTGCTCTTCCCTCCTCCACTTTGAAACTCCATTTTCTTCGATCTTCTTCTCTCCCAAATGAACAACCCATGCATAACTGTTTTTTCCTTTTTATTCTGGTTTTGCTATGTCCATGTCCAAATTTGGTATTTGTTATTAACTGGGCAGTCTCAGCCTTATGTGGTGTCAGTGGTATGGTTACCTAGGTGTTGGACCTTTCAAGAAACTGCTTCCTAAAAGGTCTCAGTACTCCTCCTCAGGTGTCTGTAAAGTTTGCAGGTTTCTCATGTAACTCCACCACAACTCTCTGAAATGCAGCTATTTGTCACAGCACCCTATGTAACTTTTTTTACAACTTTTGGTACCTTTTTGTTACAGCTTCTTACAGCAGTGATTTCTCATGTCATTTCCAGTAGCTCCTGATGTCCTTTTCAATTGGGTTAATCTCAAGCTGGGGCCCTGGTCACCTGCTTACAGCCTTACTGTGCGCATTTTGACAGTTGTTGAAATAAAATACTGAGAGAAATACAATTTTACAGCTTCAGTGGTAGGTGCTGAATTAAATAGGACTTTTGGCAGTCTTCATTAACTTATGAAACATTCTTTTCATTCCCAGGTTAAAATCAATATTCAGGGAGATGTAGTTGATCGTGGAAGCACTAACTTGGGAGTAAACCAAGCTGGTTTTACTTTGCACTCTGCAATTTACGCAGCTCGACCTGATGTTAAATGCATTGTTCATATTCATACGCCAGCGGGGGCAGCGGTAAGCACACTTCTTAGTTTGTCGTTTGTCCTGTTCCCCCTCCCCACTCAACTGAAAAATAGGTGGGTCCCCCTTAATCACAGATTTGCTTCGTCTTTGAAGGGCACAAAGACTTTAAGTCTGCCTTCAAATATATTGTTCTGTCTGAACCCATCAGAACCTCCTTATTTAGGTGGTACATGAGTGCTCAGTAAATTGAGCCTTATAACTGGAAAATACATATTTCATATTTGTGTGTCCTTTACCACAAAAAATTGTCTTTTGACAGTGAGCCATAAGAGATTTAGCATATTTTGTTGGTTTTGTAAATCACATTTTATCAGGGTTTTCTCAAATATTTGAAACTCTTGAATACCTGTCATTAGAGCAACTTGCTACAAATCAATTTTACCTCTGGAATTTTTTGAGAGTCATCCAGTGACTCTTTCATCATGTTCTAATTTCTTTTTTTCTTTTATTAACTGATTAACAGCAGCCATTTTAAAGATAAATGATCAGATTCCTAAAGTTGTGAATTATGAAGTAGTCGTTAAAAATGTTCCTTAGCTTTATTCGCGGTGCTGCAGAATTTTTTTCTGAGTCTTTTCATATTGATGTTGATGTCATCATGTAAAAGCAGCTGTTCTGAGTCAGACCCAAGATCAATGTGACCTTTGTATCTAATCCAAAACTAAAAAACAGAGGCGTTAGAGATGGAGTGTATGACCACTAAGTACGTGCCTGCACTGACACATATAATACATAAAAATATATTTTAAAATTAGAATTCTTTTTTCATTTTTTCCTGTTGCAAGAAGTTGAGTTGTTTTAATATTTCTCAGGTTTCTGCAATGAAGTGTGGTCTGTTGCCAATTTCACCTGAAGCCCTTTCTCTTGGGGAGGTAGCTTATCATGACTACCATGGTATTTTAGTGGATGATGAAGAAAAAGTGGTTATTCAGAAAAATTTGGGGCCTAAAAGCAAGGTCAGTATGTAGAATTAAAGAAAAGTATGTGTGTGAGGTTGGAGGAGGCATGTTCTTTAATCAAGAGCAAGAAAATACTTGCCTTAGTGCTGTTAACTTTCTTTGCAATATCTCTCTAGGTCCTTATTCTCAGAAACCATGGCTTAGTATCAGTCGGAGAAACTGTTGAGGAGGCTTTCTACTATATTCATAATCTAGTGCTCGCCTGTGAGATTCAAGTAAGAATTTTAGTACATGACGTAATAGTACAGTCTGTATTAACCTTCAAACAGAATTAATTGTGCATTTCACTGGTTAAACTCTTGATATCAATTAATGTGGTGATTTGTGAAATCATTATATTATGCAAGGACATCCAAAACACTAGCTTCATCAGCAAATTCAACTACCTTATTGAAACCACTGATTTGATGTATACTGCCTATTAAAACAGAGGTATTTTCAAAGCCTTAAAGACAACTTTACACAACTATGTTCATTTATTTAGCCGTAAAATGAAGTACATTTCTTCTCTTTATTTCTGATGTAAATTTTAGGGGGTTCTTTTGGTTGTTTTTTTTTCTCTCAAGAAACCTAAACCTGACTTTCTTGTTTTTAAGGTACGTACACTTGCCAGTGCAGGTGGGCCTGACAACTTAGTGCTTTTAGATCCTGGAAAGTATAAAGCCAAGTCTCGTTCCCCTGAGTCCCCAGCAGGTGAGGGTACTGTATCCCATCCAAAATGGCAGATTGGCGAACAGGAATTTGAAGCTCTTATGCGAATGCTTGATAATCTGGTAAGACAGACGTTTTTTGTCTAATTGTTTCACATGATAATGTATAAAGTAAGTGAAAATCTGCCATAAGGAACATTAGTAAAGAATGGGCTGCATGTAGTTGGGATAGTTTATACAGCCTGCACCTTGTTCTTTCCCAAAGATTAAATGTTCTCAGAGAAGGAGACAACATGAAAAGCATCACAGAATGCTTCAATTACCCTTTGTGTGGATAGCAGTTTTACTTCTGCATTCGTAATCTGGCAGTTATCGGAGAGATCAGAGGGGATCGTTGTGTGATGTGGCACTTCCAGACCAGAGCACTGTGGTGCTTGCTGCTCCTTAGTCTGTGTCCCTCTGTTCCCATCCCCTAAAATCAGTACAACAATGTTAACATTTTATCAGGTGTAGGGCCCAGCAGGACGTGATTTTTGTAAGGCTCTCCTAGAACGTTGAAGAGCTCAAAAGACAGTCTTCAAATAAGTCTTCAGATAAAATGGTTTTGGTAAAATCCCATCTATAATGAATGACCAGCTACCAGCACTTGCTATCCAGCTTTAATGGGAAATATGATACCTTTTTAAAAGGGGAATATTTGGATATTAAACTAGACCAGTCAAAACAAAACTTTTTTTTTTCATCTGTCAAACACATCATTACACAAGCGGTAGTTTTTTTTACTTCAGTGTGAGAAAAGGCAGATCCATAGCACTGCTCTTGATGAACTCAGTGACCTAAATGGCTTTCCACAGGACTACTGTAAATTTTTCATGAAAGTTTGATGCAAAGTCTTTGAAGTTTGATCTGCTAAAAATGGTGACTCATTTAAATTAGTGATTCAGAAGTTTATTAGGTGGGAAAGGATGCTAATGTAGCGTCACTGCTGTGTGTCATCCACCTTTGACGTGTCTTTGTCCACCAGAACTGGTCAACAGTAGGTAAAGAAAAGGCTGTGTTGTAGAATGGTTTTTGCAGTTAAGGGTATTGATCAAACCAAAATTCAGTTGTCTGTTGAAAAATGTGGAGATGTAGAAGTCTAATTCCGCTGCTCTGCTTCTTCAGGGTTACAGAACCGGCTATCCATATCGATGCCCTGCTCTGAGAGAGAAATCTAAAAAGTACAGCGATGTTGAGATTCCAGCTAGTGTCACAGGTTACTCCTTTACTAGCGATGGCGAATCAGGCACTTGTTCCCCCCTCAGACACAGTTTTCAGAAACAGCAGCGAGAGAAGACAAGGTGGCTGAACTCTGGCCGAGGGGATGATGCTTCTGAAGAAGGGCAGAATGGCAGCAGTCCCAAGTCGAAGACTAAGGTGTGGACGAACATTACACACGATCACGTGAAACCCTTGCTGCAGTCTCTCTCGTCCGGTGTCTGCGTGCCAAGCTGTATTACCAACTGCTTGGTCTGTGCCTACCTTACTGTTCATAGTTAGATGATGTAGAGCAACTTGGGGTGGCTGGCACTTAGAGGCTTTGGGAAGAAAACGATTACTCTCCTAATTCTTTTCTTCTTTCTTATGTAAAAAAACCTAAATGTGCTTTACTAACTACTTAATTTGGCTTTGATTAGATGTGAGCTGTAAAAATTATCTCGCTCGTTAATGCTTAAAACTGCTTAAGGCTTTGGAGCCTTTACTTTTCTTTGGGCTTTTCAAGCTAATGACCAAACAGATTGAATCATAGTTTTCACTGAATGGGCTCTGCTTCTAAATGGTTTAATTAAGGACAACTGTGTTAGGGAACTACTAATTCTATCTGCATGAAAGCTTTTCAGTTAAAACAAAAGTGAAACTGTTCTGTCCACTTTTGTACAAGTATTTCTAAAAATAATCCAGTTTCTACCCTCTGTTACATATACCAACTTAATTTGCAAGCCACTTGCAACCTTCTCGGTGTGAGAGGGTAGAATTGATTTTGAATTATGTAAGTGTTTGGTGGGTTTTTGTTTGTGGCTTTTTTTTTCCTTAAGCAGTTTTTTCTTGTCTAGTTTCTCAGCTCCTCTTCCTGTCCTGTTTGCTTTTGTCTACCCCAAAGCCTCTGAGTGTTCACAACCAGCTGCCTTCTGCATGTAGTGTTGCATGTAAGTAGATGGCCATAAATGGAAAGTCTTTCCTAAAGTATCAGCTGGGTGCGGCATGACTAAAGTGCAGCTCAGGCCATCAGCAGGCACTAATCGATAGATTCTGCAACCAGTGCTGCTTTTTTGTTTATCAATGCTGCTTACAGTTCTAGTTTGCACTGAAAGATATGTTAATTGAAAAGCAAAAGTATTGAATGCTTTCAGATGGACATCAATAGCTGCTGGTGTGTGACTGTGGTTGGGATATTTTCTTGGGCCTATGCAGAGCATCTAAACTGCAGGCAGGGATTTGCACCCATACGAGCTTTTGTAACAGTTGACTCCAAGCTGAACCTGTACTAGTTCAGCAGTACTGCAGTAGTGGTACCATGTGCAGTAATAGTATGGTTACAGGTGAGTCTTTAAAAAAAAATAACTAGTACTCTTGAAAGGAAAAAAAATACACAGTATTTTTTTCCAGAACACCGCTTCGTTCTCATTTACCCCTACAAAACTCTGCTTCACCTCAGAATGCACTCAAAAGTTTTCTATCTTTGGAATACTTTTATGGAATGATTACTCAGGCAATGTGTGTACTAAAATATATAGCGTTAACATGTAGAAAGCCCTGAAAAAACAGAGGATCTCTATTTCTGTGGTGGTTTTGTGCTGTTCTTTTTGGTTTAAGAAACTTAATATATACGCATATTGTTTGTACTATCAACACTTTGCTAAACTCAACTATAGTTTTGCCTTAATTGGAAGAAATCTTAAGGTTATGCATATATTTGGAGCAGTTTGTGCTTTTCAACCTTATCTCACAAAGTAGGTAGTATTTTATATTTTAAATTATCAATGAAAGATTGAAGCAAAATTTCTGCTCAGAAACTATTCTTGTTTAATGGAATAATGAAGCCGTAGAAAGTTTCATACAGTATAACAGGTTTGTGTATTTGATTTTTTTAAATGCTTGTTATTAACCTAAAGAAAAAGTAGCTTGTTATGTTGAGGTTGTTTTTATATATGTTTTGACTAAAAGCTATCTTTAATAAAAAGCTGGAGTAGTTTTTATCTGAGAAGATAATCATCAGTGAGTATTTCACAGCTCCATGTTCATTCCATTTTTTTACTTTACAGTTGCAAAACATTTTAAAATTCTGTTGCTTTTTGAAGTTTGACAGTTTCTGGCTATTTCTTATTTCTCAAAGTGACTCAGGAGAAAACGCATAGCATTTGCTCTATGAACAGGTTTGCTTTACTGTTTGGTGCATTTTCTATGCAATAGTGATTGGAAATTAGGACTCTGCATATGATAAACATGTCAAGATAGAGTTAGTTATGCATCAAATTAAACAGAGCTCCATACTAAATGCACTGATCAAATAAAGCAACCTTCTATGAAGAACCCATGAAGCGCTTAAATTTTGTGTTGGGATATTTTTGTAACCTTTTGAGCTATGAGTTATAAAATATTCGACATCACCAAACTGTTCCTCGAGGTTGCTGTGCAGATACAGCCATTTATTTGTGCAGAAACTAATTCTGGAAACAGACCATTTTGCCGAAGTAGCTTGTTTTAATGCAAAACTTTGGTGATGCCCACTCTTGCTTCACAGTACAGAATCATTCACTAAACCTGGTTAGTGACATCACATTGCTTTTCATACTTCTGTCATCTTATGCTTTAAGTTTGCTTCGGTGTTTGTTGAGCATCAGAGGATTGAATCAATGATCTTTCTGTCTCTTGTGCTATTTGGTAAAAACACCCAGTGTGGAAAATGAAACTAGTAGTAACGGGGTTTTAGAGCTCATGTCGTAGATCTTGCTGTGCTTCTGTTTGGGTAAGGAATGGTGTCCTTTTTAAACAAATATGAACTCATGGTTAAATTTCTCATAGAAATGTCCTTAAAAATAAGTAAATTATATTGGAGTTTTCCCACTCCTGTATTAATATATCTCTTCATAAAGTGAGAAGTAGACGGGTTTAGAACCACAGAGCACTGCAGTTGTCAGTGTGGCCAAGTGCGCAGAAAACCAGCTTAAAAGCCTTCCAGTCTCCGTAATGTCCTAATTACACATGGCTGTAGTAATCGCATCATTTTTGGGTGGAAGCTATTTGCAAGTTAACTGACTCTCGTTTCTGTTGTTGCTAGCTTGACTTAATTGAATGATTCTGATCATTAGAAATGTATCTGAAGGTACAGTTGATATTACTGAAGAAGGAAGCAACTCAAATAGTCTTCGGAATGACTAGAAGAATACAATCATTGGTTCAGTTCTCTGCTATGTATGATGCATGATCAACTGTTATGTGAATTTGCTGCTCTGAGTGTCTGTAGCTATTACAGCCCTTCTGACTCTTCAACTGTTCTTGATGTTACAGTGGACTAAAGAGGATGGACATAGAACTGCCACCTCTGCTGTCCCTAACCTGTTTGTTCCATTGAACACCAATCCAAAGGAGGTCCAAGAAATGAGGAACAAGGTTTGTAATAGCAGTAAAATAACTTTTTTTGGTCATCGCTACAATTAGGTTATGTACTTGTAATGAACTCACTCTCCTGTAGTGAAACTTTTGGGGTTTAATAAGACAGCTCTGGTATTTTCCTGCCCCTTTATAACTAGACACTGAAATAATTTCTACATGTTCTGAACTCACCGTGGAAAAAGATGATATGACTTTCCACTCTGTGAAGACTTTCAATGACTTATATTTTTTTACTGTCAGAGCAGTTGCTGGATACCTCTGAAACTGCCTCCGCTGAGTTAATGGAAGTAATTCTGTTCCCTGAGGTCGTAGTTTTACACTAGTGACCTGCTTTCCTGTTTTGGTTTCACCAGTTGAAGTTGTGGCCCAAGAAGTCTATGGATCTCTCTCCATGTTGTAGTTTATTATAATGTGCTGTGATTACTGCAGAAACTCTGTGGGCCTTTGGAACTGCATGTTTTTGAAATGACCTAGCAGTTAATTTTTCAGTCTTGGAAAGTTTCATGTCTTGTCACCAGTCTACCATCAGGAAAGCATTGAATGCATTGGGTTTTTCTCACGTCATTTCTTTTAAAGTATAAAATATGCACTGGTATATTGTTAATACTGAACTTGCTCTGGATCGTTTTGCTACTCCTAACTGATGGCCATATGGAACATGGGAGGTAGCATTGTGTCACAGGAAAGGCTGTGTGCAGGGGGACTGGCAGGAATACTGAGTTGTTCTAAAATAATTTTGTATGAGGTTGACAGGGCTTTTGCTTGTCCTGGTCTAGCGCTGTAAAATAATAACCGCTTGAAATGAGAAGTCAAGTGAAATTGCCAAGCAGTTCCTTTGTTGTTTGAAACAAATACTGCTTCATTCAGGCTTTTAATAAAATGACTAATAGGAGAGAAGTAAAACTTCGAACTTTTTCCTGATGACAAGAATAGTAAACTAGAAGCAAGTACAGATGGTGCAGGGTCTTGATACTTTCTGAAATACCAAGTATTAATAAGACCTTGTGTTCATATACTTGTATGGATGTATTTTTGATACAAATTTAAAGTTCCTTTAAGTAGTAAAGTAGAGGTCTTTCTGGATATGTGCTATTTACTCATTTATCTTGGAACAAGAACCAGAATATTTTAAAAATAAATTTGGAGTTGTTGTTACATATTCTCTACCACTGTAGGATAACTAATTTAAATAGATGATACCCAGTTTTAAAGATCCAGTTTCTGTTCCCATGTTCTGTATGGAAAGAACAGGGAGGCATTTAGGATGCAACAAAAGGGATGTGAGTATTCCAGAGTGTCAGTTTATGCACCGAAAAAAGTTTATATGCCCTTTTGAGCATATAGTCCTGACTAGATGCCGAAACTGAACGTTGTCCAGTGTTTTACAGTAAGTTCTGTAGGAAGATGATATTGTGGCGCAATATGACTAGCAGCTGGTGACAGGAACCTGTCATGGTACCTGACTGGTCAGGTACAGTAGACTTACATAAATATGACCTCAGTGCTTCTCTTCTGCCGTGAGCCAGTACTAAAAAGCAAAGGACGATAGCTATTGTGGAACTTAAAGACTAAATTTGAGAAATGTGAGGAAGCAACTGGGAACCTGAGCATATAGCTTCGAGGAATGCTTGTGAGCGCGGCTTTATTTGGTGGGTAGGGCCATAGCAATCAACACCAGTGGCAGCCTGTGGGCAGATTCACGCACCCCTTTTTCAAATATGAAAATGTTTAACTTTCCTTGGTTGTCCTGTTGACTGTGCTGCTTTCCTTTACAGATCCGAGAGCAAAACTTACAAGATATTAAAACTGCGGGCCCTCAGTCCCAGGTTCTTTCTGGGGTAGTTGTGGACAGGAGTCTTGTACAGGTGAGAGTATAAAATGCCTACAACTGTTAGCTTAAAGTTTAATCTACACTATCCTCTGCTTTCACCTAATATATCACTATAAAATTATTCTTTAATTGGCAGAGAGTAACTGTTTATAAGGTAAGTCTTAGAGGTAACACCATTGTCTTTGCGAGAGTGCTCAGGGTCAAGATATTTAAGAGGCTTCAGCCTTGTAACACAAGCATGTCTGTGGAGGATGCTTCTTGGTTTCTTTGCTGAATGTAGTGCATGAAATTTAGAAGGCTTATTTATATGGGTTAGATTCTTGTTCAAAACTAACCGGGCTTTGCGACAACTTTTGTTTTGTTTTCCAAGTGTATGTATCTTGAAGTATTAGTTACTGGGCACAGCAGGCTCACTATGGCGCAGTAGTGTTGTGTGTTAAATATGTTTTATCATGCTTCATAATATTGTATTTGAAGAGCAGTTTGGCAAAAAAAGCTATTATACATCACTAAAACTTAAAAGCTGTATATCTGGGTATACAAAAGCCTTTCAATTGTAGCTCAAAGTAAACTAAGTATTAGAGCTATACAGTTATACTGTATAGCTGAGTGACTTTAAAGCTCTATGTATCTGAGTGCTTTAACTGCCCCAGATAAGTATTTTCTGATATACTTTTCAAAGTTTGTCAAGTCTTATCATGACCATAGCATTATTCATGTTGGGTGTCATATCATGTGCATGTCCACTCATTGTCATTTGCAATTTTATCTACCAGTTACTGTTTCTTTGCATGTTTGTAGCGAGCATCACAATGCTTTTGGTTGATGTTTTAAAGCCTGGGCTTGGTTTGCTCTGTTTACTCAATTTACTGTTGCAGGATGCTCCCCTCTCAGACTGTACGGAATCTATTGAAGGGCTCGATCTCACAGAGCAGGCCTTTAGTCCCGCTAAATCTCTGTCTGTTAGAAAGGTACTGCCCTGTCATACTGCTCTAAATACTATTGCTCACCCTTCATTTTACCTCTTCCTTACCCTGACCTTTTCCCTCTGTTAGCTAATGATGTGGCTAGAAAAAATGGATGGATCTCCAAATTATGTATATGCAGCTATACATGCAGTTACTTTACCCTGTTAAAGTATCTTTTAAGGATTTTTGATCTTTTTCTTTGTCTGTAGAAGCTGGTGAGGAAACACTTTTGATGTTAAGGTGCCAATTAGGTTCTGCATATAGTGGGTTTCTTTGCACACGCTGTTAGTGTTGAATTACTCTAATTTGAGATCCATTTTAAGTTAATCTCAGCCTGATTACATCAGTGTAATTCCGAAGATATCCACATGTTCAGAGTGTGTTGTGCTGACAAGTACTGTTACCTTTTGATCTCGCATTGCTAGATGTCGTTTCCTTAAAACTTCCTGCAGCTACCTACAAGAGTTGCTGAGTAATGGCCCACACTTCCAAAATCCATTGGCTTTCAAACGTGTAATCATGCTTGTGCTTATGTAATATGATTTAGATGTAGAATAAATTTGGGAGATGTGTATATGGTTGGGGTGGGCAGTCCTCTGAGGCTGTGTGCACAGGAACAGTTCGCACACTGGAAACAATCTGTCCTTTGCTGCCTTTCCCAGGTTTTGAAGCAGTTTTAGAGGTGATCTAACAAGGAAGCACAGTCTGTAAATAAGCATCACTGTTTCTTCTGCTCTGTATTTTGTATAAAAGATCTTGGTTTACATCGTGGTTTAGGTCATGCCTAACATCTCATTAGCAGAATGTCTTTCCCATCAGAAAACAGAATACTTTGAATGACATCATTGTTGCAAACCTCATGACATTATAATGCTTTCTAGCGTAATGAGCCTGTTTGTATTATAGATAGGTGTGTTGTACTGAGAATTTCATAATGATGTTTCTCAGATTAGTTTATCTGTATGCTGAAAGGAAAAATCATAAAACACTATTCCCAGATTTAAGATGAAAAGTAAAACAAAGGCAAATTCTTCCAGGTAGTACATGTGTCATGACAGCCATCCATTAGTTATCACAACACAGGCAGTTTCTTTAATCAGTGATGTGTAGGATATCTTTCAAGTATTATCTTTGAATAATGGCATCATCTTTCTATAAAACCAGTTAAATATTTTGCATGCATTTTGGTAGATAGCAAGGAGACAAAAAAAATCTGTTGGTTATATGATTTTTGCCTAGTAATGTAATGTTAGGGTTTAGGTGTCCAGATGCTTCCTTTCTGTGGTGTCATCAAAGTGCTTTACTTCTGAAATACTGTGTAAAAGTAGATCACAATGTTAATTACAGTAGAACTGACCCATTTCATAATCTTTTATTATCTTAATATGGATTGTGACTTGAATGCTTCATCACTTCCTGTGGAAAAAAAAAAACACCACACCCCCACCAAAAAAAAACCCCACAACAAAACCCCCCGAAAACCTAACAAAAAACCCCAAAATGCAAAAAACTCCAATGAACTAAACAACCACCAAAAAACCCCAGAGAACTTTTCTAGGAAGATCATGCCAAAAATCATTCTTGTCTTGTGGAACGAAGGAAGTGTAACCAATCTTACAATGCCCACATCAACCTCACATGGAGCTTCAAATGAAACTTTGAGGAGACCTGTATTTTTAAGACTTTTAGGTACCAAATAATTAAAAGTTCTCAGCTGACAAATTCTTTGACACTCATTCATGGTTAAAGTAAAAAGTTGCATCTGGTTGCAGTAATGCTTAACATGTATTATGTTTTCAGTTAACACTGAGGTTTATATCAAATACCAATGCACACTATTTTGGACGAAAAAAATGCTGTTTGAGTACAGTATGCATGTAACGCTTTGGGTCTCTGTGCCTACGGCTGCAGTAGTAAACACTCCCTTTTGCCTTGTCACTTGCTTTGTCCATGTTCTGAGAAGTCCTGGCCACCTTGCAACACAAGCTCCCGGTGCATCCTGTAATTGTATTTGTGTTACAGACTCGGTTAAGCAAGCTTCTGCTGCAGTCTCGGCTGAATGAGAGGGAATGTTGGCTGTTGTCACCAATGACCGTTCTCCCAGCTGATTTAAAAAAAAATCACAGGAATTTTCAAGAATTACCCTTTTCATATCTCTTCCTTTAAAATGGAAATCCTGTGGCTTTGTTCTTCACGAAGAACCTCTCAGTTCTGCCCCGCAAGTGGCACTGTCTTTTAATGGTGACTTCTACATGAAAAGTACTTTAAGAATCTTGGTTTTATGGATAGCGGCACTGCACTAATGCCAGATTGTGTTACGAGCGATTGTTAACTTTAGACAACTATTATGAATGTACTGTCTGATGGAGAGAAAAACTAGCGTATATTAGGTGCCAGTTTTGCTCATATCAGTCCCTGAGAAGATGAAGTCCTTGCCTGTTAAATGGTGGTCACCTCAGAGCAGTCTTGAATTTTTTTCTGAAAGCAGGATCTGGTGGTGAAGTTGCCATATGACTTGATAATCTGACATTTCCTTGTAGGATATGTGAGGTCCAAGTTTAGTATGTGGGTGTATTGTGTATCATTAGTTATAAATAACTTTCCCTTTATTGGGTCTTTGTGGGAGAGCATGCCCCTACAGAATTCTGAGGAGTGGAAATATATTCTGTTCATGAATGTAACTTACCTGTTATTTCTTACAGTGGAGAAAATACTGTTAATACTCAGTGCTCATGCACGCATCAAACTTCAAATAGACATCAAAATAGTACTAGAATCATCATTAAAATAATACTAGCATCTGTATAATCCAGATAAAATCACTAGAATGTCAGGGTTTTTTGCATGTCATCCTGTGCTGAAGCAGAGTGCCAGGCTTTTATATGGGAATTTATTCCCTTTCTAATACTGGGAGGGGCTCCAG
>JAVSBS010022170.1:52097-68688 GCA_033124195.1 Coracias cyanogaster
TTAATCCAGAGCAGCTACAATCAAAACTTACTTAAAGAAAACTGCCGTGGTTGAAGTAGAGTTAGAAAGATATATTGGCAAATGAATAGATATGTGAGTAGAGTAACTTCTCATTATCCAAAATGGCAGACAATTTGAAAATCACATTTTTAGGGACATGGGTATAGGACAAGCTAATAAAATTTTTATAAGCTCCTTTTGTGTTTGCAGTTCTTTTGAAGTTGGGGCAGAACCTTTTTAATGTCCTATGTTGTTCCCACAGGCATAACAAAATGAAAACCAGATGCTAGAACATTTGATTGTGTTATCTAAATGACACCATCCTTCTGATCAAATGTTATTTTTTCTTCCTCACAGCTGGCCGAGGCTTTTCGTTCAACATTGTGAAATTCTGCTGAAAAGGAACAAAAATATTCAAGCAGCTCATACTTATGTCTGTAAAGGGAATGGTGATAACTGCTTCCAGTACAGACACCTGAACAAAACTTCAGAAAAAAAAAAATTGCTTGTTAGTAGTTTATGGTTAACTGGTGCAGTTTATCCAATATGTTACAGATTCCACCGGATATTTTAAAAAATTGTTTGGAAGGGACCTGTGGTCCCTAACCCAATCCTCTCTAAGGAGGACTAACTTTTATCATGTTACTTTAGGCCTCTCCCAGGCAACTTTTTAATATTTCCAAGGGTGAGTATTTCACAACCTGTCTGAGCAACCTGTTGCAATATTTAACCACCCTCATATTGACGACATTTTTCCTCTCATCTAATTGTAATTTCTAACATTGCAACTTGTGCATGTTGTTTCTTGCTCTAGCACTGGGGTCTGCCTATCACCAAAGTTTGAAATAATATGCTGAAACTTGTGTTAAATTCATTGCAAGTAATCCAAATTCCTACTAGTCAAGAGTTTGTACAAAATACTGACTTTCTGCATGTCATGGGTTTTTCAAAAAGAGAAGAAACATGAGTGAGAACCTTTTGTTGCCTCCTACCCATGTACTGGAATCAACACATGCAAGTGATTCAAATGTGAAAACGGTAAAGGAGAGGAAGAAGAAATTGAACCAAGAGGAGCAGCAAAACAAAAAGAGAAAATTACCCCATCTGATGTGCAAACTAGAGAAAATAAATATAGCAAAGATGATTGAATAAACACAGTTATTGCTACCCAATTAAAATTTTGTAGCAGAAATATGTCATAGTTCTATTGATAGTATATCCTTTGTGTGCATGTGAATATACACTCTTGAAATCTAAAGATCTTAAAGCACTGTGATTTTGATTGATGGTTCTCTGATTACCAGGTAACCAGCAGGCATCTTGCAGCTTTCATCTCAGCATCTCTGATTGCCATTTTGAGGAGACTTAGCTGCTGCTTTCGGATCATTATACCATATTTACAGTTACATTTGCATTATCACTGTCACTTGTAAAACTAGTTTAGAAAACATCTTGGATTTTCATGGGGTTTGTCGTTGCATCACTATTTGTTGCTCCTGTATCAATGAGCTTATTGCCGTCTTAAATGTCAAAAGCAGAATTCTGATTGTACAAAACCTCTCATGGCTTTCGCATAAATAACTCCTGCTTTGTTGTGACTAGCTACAAAGCATTGGATAGTTTAATAACAGACTGAATTTTTGCAGTCATTAAAGTATTATTATCTTCTACCATCTGCCTGTATCTTGTTTATTTTCCACTTGAACATTTCAGTAGATAAGGAAAATCTCAAACGTTCCTTAGAAACGCCCTACCAGTGACATTACTCACAGTATCAGAAACACCAGTAAAGGACAAAATGTTCTTTGAATTGTGCTGAAAACTACAGCAAATGGCAGAGGAGATTGACTTTCTGAATGGGATTCTTAAAAAGCTTTGTGCATGGGACATTAAGATGATTTCCTGTGATTCTTTCCTGAGCTTCATGACTTGGCATCATAATAGCTTATAACAAAATGAGTAATCCCCTCACAAATATCTCATGAGGAAATAATAGCTTTCATTATTTTGCACAGATAGTAAACTGCTGAGAGACTGGGCTCAAATTTTAGTTAGAAAGAAGGAAAGTGAGAATGTGTGTCTCAGAGTACAGATACCACTCACTTCTTTTTTCCTGTCTTTTTAAACTGAACTGTTATCTCAGATCTGATTGGTTGCCTATGTACTAAAAAAGTTTACATCTGGTGCCGAAAAAAAATGAAATCCGTCAAAAAAAGTTGTTAATACACTTCATTTTAATTTCAGTTGTGCCTTGGTCACCATGATATTCCCTGGTGGAAACACTGATGTGTCTGCAAGAGTAATTAATGAGACCTGTTTTCTCCTTTAATATTAACCCGCTGTTAAACTTTTTAAAAATTTGAAATAGTTTTTTTTTTTTTAATAAAAAGTAGCATTTTTCGGGTTATCTTTTTGTTTTGTTTTTGGTTGCATTATAGTGTCTGTACTTCTCAGGGCTCTGCATGTTACTGCTCGATTGCAGATGAATCTTAATTTTCTTTTGTCAGGGAGAACTGGTGACCGCGTCAAAGGCAATAATTGAGAAAGAATATCAACCAAAAGTCATTGTGAGCACAACAGGACCAAATCCCTTCAACAAACTCACTGATCGAGAACTGGAAGAATATCGCAAAGAAGTAGAAAGAAAGCAGAAGGGGCCAGAAGGTTGGTTTCCGTGCGTGTTTTCCACAGTAGACTGTAACAGCAGCAAGGTTATTATGGGTTGAAAGGCGGGTTGCCTGCAAAGACTGTGGACAAAGCTTTCAGCTTTTGTTGTGTGTTGCAGTTTTTCCAATGTGAATTAGAAATTTTAAAAGCATGTTAGAGATAGAATGTGCGACCTAAGTGCTAAGGGAATACTCTGTAAAATGCACAGAACTTATTTTAAATCTTACTCTAGTGGAGAAACTGGGGTGTTGAGTATGGCTCGTTACTGCCACATCTTCTGTAGCGTGTGCTTCTTGCTTCTGCTTTTGGCTAAGCCAATGTGGGAGCCGTTGCAGACGGCGTGTGTGCAGTCAGTCAAGCACTGGCCTGTGTGGGGTGGGATACTCTGCTGTTGTGCCTGTGGAACCGCATACGTTTATTCTCTCAGTAACATTGCTACATCCTTCTTAGATGAGGTATCAAAATACGGAGAGACTGTGTTGCTCAGACAGACACCAGCTGGGGAACAGAGTACATTGCTTAGAAATCAGACCATCAGAGAGCAAAAGATGTCAGATAAAAAGTCTCTGGATTTGAAAGGCAGATCAAAAACCTTGCAAGGAACAGATACGAAGACTTTACGGGATCGTGACGTATCATCACTGTCTAAATCTTTAGATAACACTCAGTTTCCTGCTGCATGGGTTTCTTGTCAGACCACGCAGCAAGTCATCACACCTCTTAACCAAGAAGAGCCAGATGGGCAGAAGTCCTCCCATAAGGAATTTCATACTGCAGTGATCAAAGCATTAAGGTCCAATCCGGACCTTTTGGCTGAGGCCTCAGGTATTACTAACATGGTTCAGTTGCGCTTGCAATCTAAGGAGCAGCCTCTTTATCTGCACCATTTGGAGATTCTGTCAGTTGACTCTCATCCGGGGGACTGATTTCACTTTTAATTGTGTAGGTGAACTGTACGGAACAGATTTTTAATATTGTTCCTGATATATGATGTACTCTATTAATTCTTTCCTTCAGCTCTAGGGCTGTTTAAACCTGGAAGCAAGGGGGACCCTCCTGACTAATAACAAATACCCAAACCGCTGTGAAATCTCTACTGAATCACTTAATTACTGCATGCTTCTCTGATTATCTGTGCAGTCTTCTTTTGTTTGGGGTTTGGTTTTATTTACTTTGAGTTTCAGCAATACTAAGCAAGCAAAAGAATGTCACCTTGTGCAGGTCTGAGAGCGTTATTTCCATCCCTCCGTATCTGTTCATAGCTTCCTTGTGGTTTTTTCCTCATAAGCTTTCTGTAGGACAATGTGTAAGCCAATTCATAAACAATTGCATTATTCATGCCCTCTTATAAAAAAAAAAAAGAAAACAACAAACCCACAAAACCACCACCACCACAGAGCACAACTGTGACTTGAACAGTTCTGTTCATACCAAACTTCTCACTCAATTTTCTTTTGCTTGTTTTGGTATTATTTAATATCCAGGCAGAATTTCAATTCAGAAAAATGTGTTTGTAGTCTGTGTGCAAGGAGCAAAAGGACACTTTTGTTTCCTCATATGCTGAGAGGTTTTGTCTGCTTTCTTAATTTCTCATCGTCTACATCTGCAGAACCTTCAGAAGATGGCAGGCAACAGAAAGAGAGAAGTCTCCCTGATCACACCTCAGCTCGCACTCCTCCCAGCACGCCGATTAAGATAGAGGAAGGTACGTTCTTCTGATGTGGGGGCCAGGGGAGACCTGTAACTGCATCATCAGTGACGGACGCATGAAAATACATGAACCAGTATCTAAGAAGGGCAAATTATTTCTTGTATTTTATTTTTATACTACCTAAAATACACTGCATCGAACTATGAGTGTAATAGGAGTGATGTTGACAATAATAAAGAAGTGTGCATTAATATAAAGACAAATTTTCATCTCTTCAGAATTGCCTTGCCATCTCTTGGTGTTTCTCACCTGATTTACCCCTTTGTACCTTTTCTGCGGGAAAGCATTGCCCTTACGGAATGCACTGTGTCTGATGGCGAACCAGACACGAGTTTAGATGCTTTGGTAAATCTCCTTCACTGATTGCACATTTCTTATACATTATTGTACTTGGATTACACCTCAGTAAACTTTTTCCAACTCAATTTGAATCTAAATGTCATTATTTTCTCACCTTATATAATAATTTTATCTAAAATGAGAGCAGGGCTGGTAAAGTCACCCATTTCCTCAAAAGAGGATAAAATAACAATCTTGAACGGGTGTAATCTAAATTTTGTCTTGTTTCCTTGACCTTGTACATTGGATATATCACTTGTCTGTTAGTTGTCCATTCACTACTTCATCTCATTCCGTTTCCTATAAGAATGGTTGCAACCATTCTTTTCACTTAACACAATGGCTGTGATGAATGCATAGATTCTCTACTTGTGCTTTTTTCTTCTTGTGGCTGCGTTACAAGCAGGAGATGGATATGCTAAAGAGTACCTGTTACCATAGTAAGTATCATTCCACACTCTGACCTGCTTATGTGCTTTGCTTCACTCTTGCATCTTTGTTTACTATGGATTTGTGTTGGGTTCGCTTTTTTTTTTCTTTTAAAAAGCAGACTTTTTCAGTTCAGATGCTGATTTCTTTAGTTCTTGGTTTCATTAAATACTAGGCAGTTGCAGATCTTATGTTAAAACGCACTCCCCCCTTCAAAAGAGGCTGTGAAAACAACATTATGTGTTTCCATATCTGTGTGTCTGATTCCTCAGATGAAAAAGGAATAATCTGAAGCTGTTTTTCAGAGATAGTTGAAACAGGTCTGGGGGTTTCTGCCCCAACGGTTTGCTGCTGCCGGCTCAACTTGGACCTGGCCATGAAATGGGAGGAAGTTGCAAATCTGTTCTGGTGCAAAAGTCTTCCCACCGACACTGTTTTAACCTGAAGCAGCAGACTTGTGCACAGGAGCGGATATGGAACTCTTCCTTTGTTAGTCGTGGCAGCTGTAGGGAAAGTCACATTCCAGCCAAGGAATACCAGCAAGTACTTGGTGGCAGCAACTTCTCCAGCTGTTTCAGCTAGACCTGCAGGGCTGCATCAGATTATGCTTTAAAGGAGTAAGGATCTTTGGCTCCCTCCGTTTGTATGTCCTGTTCTATCCGAAAGTCAGCGTGTTCGTCATAGATACGGAAGTCAGACTACATCGTAGACACCTGTGGTGTAATTAATAGAATCCTAAAACTTGAAAATGATTTTAAACTGAGAATTGTGTTCCATGAACTCTTCCAGTCATGTAAGGTTTCCAGGACAAACATACAAATCTTATTTTAGAGAGTAACTGGAAGCTCAAGCCCTGGCGACTTTAGCTGGGGGAAGCTGCATGTTGAATGACAATCTTCTCTGTATGCAGCTCAACACCTTTTCCTCGTCGTTTCTACTGCAGTGCAGCTCAAGTCAGAAAAGTTTGTGTTAACTCAGTTACAGCCTGGTTTGTATGTTTGTCCGTGTGTTTGTGCTGAAAAAACCATAAACCTTTATTTTCTTAAATAATTGTAAGCACAGACCAGTATTAATGTGACTTGTCAAACCCTTGTGCCACAGTGTATAGAAGGGGAGAGCATGGACGTAGACGTACTGCTGAGTTCTTAAACTGTAAACAGGCTTTGCAGCAAGACAGATTTTTTTTTTTTTTAAGCCTTCCCAGTTACATTACTGAAATCCATCAAGTAGAATAGCGAGGGTGTTTACATATTCAATGCTTTTGATAACAAATGTGGAACCTGTAAATCTCCCTAATTCTGGTAAAATACTGCCCTTAGCAAGCTAAACAGAGGTTTGCTTGATTCCACCCTAATGTTAATCCATTTAGTAAAGACAGGGCGGTAATGTGGCAGAGGGGAAGGACAGCACTCCTGGATTACTGACCTAGAAACCTGTTTACATTTACCAACGCTCAGGCCAACTGGCAAGTGCTGCTTGAATGTCTGTAGCTTCCTGTGCTTTAATTTTAAACAAATTTTTAAAAAGGGATTAGAAATTCTTAAAACTTTTAAAGAGAAGTTTCAAAGAAAGCTCAAATAAAATGGACTGATGATGCCTGTTCTAAAACCTGGGCCAGCTAATGAGTAGAACAGACCATTACAGTTGGAAGGGACCTACAACAATCACCGAGTCCAGCTGCCTGACCAACGCAGGGCTGACCAAACCTTACAGCTTGTTATTTAGGGCGTTATCCAAGTGCCTCTTAAACACTGACAGCCCTGGGGCATCGACCCCTCTCTGGGGAGCCTGTTCCAGTGTTTGGCCACCCCCTGGGAAAGAACCATTCCCTAATGTCCAGCCTAAACCTCCTCTGGCACAGCTCTGAACCATTCCCAGATGTCCTCTCACTGGATACTGGGGAGGAGAGCTCAGCAATGCTTTAATTCCTGAAAAGTAAAACGAAATCCAAAAGAGTGTAGTGGCAGTGAGGAATTGTAGGTGGTGCTTCTTACAGATGTCTGTCAGATACATCTACAGGTTACAGCAGAGCTTCAGGAGGCAGCTTGTAATGTACAGAATTGCTTTTGCTTTCCTCCTCCGTTGGAAATCCTGCCTGCGTTTTAACTTCTAAACTGCTAACTTGTGCATTCTGAGTGCTCAGCACTGGTGTGTTTTGTTTAGTTAACCCGTTAGAAGTTCATGGTGCTCCAGGCAAAACAGGTTGGTTTTCTAGCAGGTATTCACAGAACAGAGCCCTCTAAAATGTGTTAGAGGATTATTAATCCCATTCGGAAGAAATACAAGGGGCGCTGATTGTCAGTGCCATAGAAGAAACGGGAAAGTATAAAGCATTTTCTGTCAACTCTTGTGAACGCCTCCAGTCTTTTTAAAAGTACAACGAACAAGATTTTAAAAGGGGGAAAAAATAGTTGCCGTTCTTTTGTGCCTGACAATGAGCATGGCCTGGATTTTGTTCTGAATTCCTCCTTACGTAACATTACTGGGGATGTTTGACACAGCTGACGAGATACTTCTCGGCCACTGCGCAGTGATGAACGTTGCAGGGAACTTTAAAAAGTGCTCATTGTTAAATACGTGCGCACAGAGAGGGGCTCTGAGCAGACCATCTCTGGGGCACAGTGGTGAATCGGGAAGGCGTTACAGTGCAGGGAGCAGCGGTAACCTTGGGACAAAGTCATCCCGAGATTTTCTGATGCTCCTTTACACAGGGGTGAGTTCTGCTTGTAGACATCACGTACATTTGGCAAAAGGAAAGCTGTATCGCATAACCTGCTGAGCTCGTTTAACTTGATAAACTACGTGGATTTTACCTATAGGATTCCATAATATATACTCATATCTTGCAAAAGAAGTGAAGCCTTTGTGATAGGAAATCATACTCTGAAACACCACTTCTTAGATCTCATGGAAGATTCTTATGAAAATCCAAGAATTGACATTAAAAATTGGCATGCCAGCAATTTAGAAATTAATGGATTTGCATGTATCACATCACTGCAAACCAGCAACTCGTTTTATCCCACCAAAAGAAAAAAGACTCAAGATACAGAATTTCATTACACTCTCTTCAATGCCAGTGAAAACTGTAGGTTTAATTCCTGCTTAATGTACTAAAATCTCATGTTGCTTGCAAATGTTATAATTAAAACATGAGAGAGGTCTGAACAGTTCTGTTCTTGCTGGTTTACCCCTGCGTGATGGAATCCAGCTTCATCTGTTCTGTGGCAGGAAGCTGATAAGGAAACAAAACTTGTGAGTATCTTCTGTCTGTCTCTGTGCCCGAAGCCAAAGCAGAACAGACCTATTACAAAGGCTTTTACGCAGAGTAAATCTATGAGCTTTTTTATAGAGTGCTCACCATCAACTTGCTTCGCTTCCTCTGTCCTGGGGACACTTACATAAACTAACGGTGTCACTGTCTCTCCGTCCACCAGAGACACAGCAGGACCAGACTTACAAAGATGACAGTGACGCTGCAACTTTCAAGCAAACCCTCCCAGATCTCACCCCTGATGAGCCTTCAGAAGCACTCAGCTTCCCTCCCTTAGGAAAAGAGGAAGGGAGATGCGATGAAGATGTGCCCAAAAGCCCAAAGGAATCACCTGCAGTGGAAAATAAGGAACCCCCGTCTCAACCCACTGAGGAGCCGGTAACACCGACAGCCGAGGAGGGGACAGCAGCTGATGCAGGTAGTGACGAATCTCCAGGGAAGTCCCCTTCGAAAAAGAAAAAGAAGTTTCGCACTCCTTCCTTCCTGAAGAAGAGCAAAAAGAAGAGTGACTCCTAAAGGCCAAACACACTGCAGAAACACTGTCATGTTTTAAAATCCATTAACCACTAGAATGTACCAGATCATACTGAGTCTTTTGTCTTACTATGTAAATGAATGCAACAAGTAATCCAACCAGCCCCCCAAGTTATGGCTTGATTGTTTAAGGTTATAACCAGAAACCAGTGTCCAAAAAGGTGCTAATCCTCTGTTTTCAGCAGCTACCACAGATCTGATCCCTGATTTGTAGTCAAATGTAAATGGCTTCCCTGCGGAAGGCGCTGAATCACTATTTTTAATTTAAAGCCCACGCTGCTTTACGAAAGACTCAAAAAATGTTCACAATTACAAACAAACCACACATTGCTTACCACGAGAAGCGTTCTTTTTCCAGCACTGTTCCAAGTCACAAGTAAGTTTCTTCTCGAATATCGACTTTCAGAGCAGATGCTTTTGCAGTGGTGTTTTCAAGGGGTTGTCTCGAACTGACAGATAAAACTTCTGCAAGCTCGTGATCATGGATCGTGTTTCGGCCAGGCTCTGAGGCTATCTGTTCCTTCCCCTTCCTCCCCTCTGACTAGTGTAACGAAACAAAGGTGTTTTGCACTTTGTTTTATTTTAGAACTGGCCGCTGAAATCACCTTTGCTGTCTAGGACTGAAGTGACTGTGGTGTGTGCCGCTCACGTTGTGTGTTGAGAGAGCCCAGCCTTTTTTTGTTTTCTCTCTAGTGAGTACAGTCCAAGGGAAATCGGTCTTTCAGTCGCACGTTCCCTGAGTTTCAGCCCGATGGGAATTGGGCTGTTAGAGAAAGTTAAAAAGCAGTAACTGCATTAGAAGCATTTCAGAGGTTTTTCGGCTGGCGGTGGGAAGCAGGGGCCTTAGCACAGGGGATTTCCACCCCCTTAAAAATCCCTGGGGCGCACATGCGAACCCGCTGTGTGTAAACCTGAGCTGCGGCCTTCTGAGAGTCCCTTCCCGTGACGGAAATGGGAATGCTTTCCACTGAATAGTTAACCTTGGTTTCGATTCATTACTTTCACTTACAAAAGCTGGCATTTCTTTAATATGTTTTGTTGTTGCCAGCGGTAAAGTACAGAAATCCCAGTAACCTTAAAGGTGTATTTTCACAGTTTGCTATAAATGTTTGTTTAATATGTAGCATGGTAAAGAAAATCACTTTCACGACTGAATTCACTGTTTTCCAGTTACTGCCATGCTTCTGTCTATCACTAATCTTAACAGTAGTTTCAGGTCAGATAGGTGAAGCTCGCAGGACTTCTCCAGAAACCGCGCAGGGGCCCCAGCCAGGAGCGGGGAAGGTTGGTGACCCTTCCTGGCTGCCAGCACCACCGTTTCTGGATCTAACAGCAGGACACGGACACCCTGTGTGGGAGAGGGAAACGCGCCGACTCACAGTGAGTGTCTGTAACAAAACAGGAGAGGGATGTCACCTTTTAGGACAATATTCAACATTGCAATTGGCAAATAGCAGAGAACTAATGCCTTACATTCATGCAGCAGAAAGCATCAAAGGAGAGGCGGGTTGAGCGCTTGGACGCAGCTATGGATGAAGCCCACGTTAGGCTGGGAGGTGCTGATACCTCGGGCTGGTTTCAGGGGAAACAGCTGAGAGGAGACTTAGAGCTGTGAGGCCTGAGATGCGGGCAGAGGTTTCGTGGTGGCAGCTGATGCGGGGAGGAGCGAGGGTCGCCTGCTGTGGCGCCACAGGTGGAACAGCAGCAGCAGCGAGGCGCAGGGCGGGAGAGCCCTGGAGAGCGCTGCTCAGTCAGGACTGCATGGCACGAACGGCTTTCGGCTTGTACTTTAACCTTGTACGTCCTCTGTACACTAGAAGCATACAATACTTATTTTGCTAAATCGTGTTTTATTGCAGGGTCGTAATGAAATGACTAATTGCTCTATGTTTCAGTTCTTTAATGGAGTCCCTCCATTTATCTTGACCACTTATGCAATGACTCCTACTTTCTAATTTTGTAGTTTGTTCCTTTAATTCTTTGTATTACAAATATGAAATGTAGTCACGTATGGTATGGTTACACTCTTCGGGGCAGAAAAATCCTGTATTTTTTTCTTTCTTTCTTGTATCATTAAGTTCTACTCACAAATAAAACTGTTTAAAAAAGACGTATATTCATGCTCTGTTTTCAAAACCTGGACGGTTTCATTCCGCAGCTGGAGCCCACGGGGGAGGCTCCAGGAGGCTCTGGGCACGGCAGGTGCTGTTCTGCACCCGGCCTTGCCTCAGCCAGAGCGCGGGGTTCGGCTTCGATGGGTTAACAGCTCCGCTGTAATGAACAGACTAGGCCAGCACAGAGAGTAACCATTTATTTGTAATGCAAAAATAACAGTCCTTGGTTATCAAAAACATCGCACAGTGTTTAGAAATAGAAAACATTTCTCAAAATGTAACCGTGTATTACAAACAGCCCAGCAGTGCCAAAGGATCAGCTGGGCTCAGGCAGCCTGGAGGAGGCTTCTCCCTTTTCATTTGTTCATCCTGGTTTAAAGCAGTTTTAAGTACAGCTTTTGCCAGCTCCACTGAGCGCTTGTGGAGATCTTGTGAGAAGCGCAGGGAAAGTCCTTGTTAGAGGCGCCCTGGGGGTTGGTTCTCTTCTGCCCCAGCCCAGACGCGCTGGTCCCCCGCAGAGGCTTTGGTCTGACTTCTGCTGGTGACAGAGGGAGAGGAGCAGAGCATGATGAGCGCAGGGCAGGGCCGCGTTCAGGAGCCTGTGCTGGGGTGTGGGGATGGCGCTGGGCGGTGCTGCTGTCCCACCAGCCTCTGAGCATCTCAGTGCTCTGCTCACTGTGTGTGGTGGGCTTTTTTGGTTTTGTTTTGGTTTCCCCCCGCCCCAGGCTGGGAGGGTGTTTTACAGAGCTGCTGGCAGAGCGCCATAAGAAACCTGCCGTCTGTTGTTGCTGTGGTCATCAGGTATCCCCTTCCTCCTCCTCCTGTTTGCTCAGTGGAGTCAGGTGCCAAAGGTCCGGCCTTGTAGAGTTCCCTGGAAGCTGCCAACGGTGCTGTGGTTGCAGCCTACGCCTCCTTTGTCCGCTGGTTTATAGAGCGAAGTAAAAGGAAGGGGATGAGGAACAAAGTGCCACAGACGGTGAAGCAAACTTCTGCCCCTGCCAGCCAGTAAACTGCAAAGGAAGCAAGGGTTGGTGGTTAGTGCCCTGCCCGCTGTGTGACCTCGCCTTCAGCGCTGCCCCATCGCCCGGGCGCCTGCAGGCTACCGGCTCTGCAGCTGCACAGCCCTGCTGGCACGCCAGCGCTGCAGAGGGGCGGCCAAGGGCGGTGCTGGTTCTCTCCCCAGGAGCCCGCAGGAGAAACGTGGTCACTTTTAACTTAGGTGTTTTCATTCTTGCCAGCACAGCAACGGGGCAGTCCCTGCTCCCGCACTCACCTGTAGCCACCAGGCAACTGCTGAACCCTGCCCCACCACGCTCCCCACGGCTGCTCCTGCACCGCCTGCGCTGCTCGGGCAGGTCTCACTGGTGGCACTGGTCTCCGCCTGTGAAACACTCGCGAGCCCAGTGCCAAGGTGGGAGGGCGAGGCCAGGCCTGGCGCGCAGGGGAGCGGTGTTGCTCCAGCCCAAAGCCTGGCTCGTCCTTCCGCTGAGCCCCTGCGCGCCGGCTGCCCCACAGCAGAGTGGCTGGAGCTGGAGCCAGCCCGTTGCTCGGCAGATGGCTGCTGTGAGGAAACCGGCTCTAGCTTTGCTCAAACTTAATGCTAGGTCTCAATTCAAGCTCTGACTCGCTGCGTGTCTGCTTGCTTTCCCCGTTCCGTCTGCCCTGTAATGGCCTGGGGGCTGAAGCCCAAGGTGCAGGGGCTACCTGTGCTCTTGAGGCAGTCTGGGTTTGGCCTTAGCTGGGGCAGCAGTAGAGTGTGGCCTCTTTAACCTATAAACAACTAGATTACAGATGCTTTTAATGCTGACAAGTTCTTTCTTGCCCATGCTGGACCGTCCCTACTTAATTTCTATCACCTTGAGATGCAGTTTCATGACATGCAGGGACCTGTTACCGTGGCCCAGGAAACTGGATTTCGCTGACTTGGGCAGCCCTCAGCGGGGGTTCCTCGCTGAAAGGGCTGAAAATAAGCCCAGCAAAGGCCAGGGGTCCTGGTGAGCCTCCCGCTCCCTCTGCACCCTGCGGCCCGCCCCTCTGCGGGGCTCCTCTGCCCACACAGCTGCACACGGGGCTGGGTTAGTTTGATGCCGTTACTCTAAGTTTTAAGGCCAGGCAATAGCTGCTGTCTAGTTTATCTCTGAGCGTAGGAACATTAACTCATCCCCTGCTAACAGGACCGTGTCCTGCCCCTGGTGCAGCTCTCAGGGGTAGCTACTTCTGCAAAGTCAACTTTACAGCTGCCCTTCCCCTCTTCCTGCAGCGGCGGGGGCCCAGAGCGACGCCCAGGGCAGAAGGAGCCGGAGTTTGCACTCACCAGTAGCTGAGAGGATCGGGCCCAGGGCTCTGGCCAGGGCGCCCAGGCTCCGCAGGATGCCCATCACTCGTCCCTTCTGGCCGGCTGAGCCTGCGCAAGCAGAGCCGAGACTCAGCGTGGCGGCATTCCCCACACGCCTCTCCCCTCCTTCCACATCACCCGCCCTGCCCCGCTGCCCAGGTTCCCCTCCACCATGACAACCGTGACTGCGTCACTGCCAAAACACCAGGGCTTGTCCCGGAGAGCGTGTAGTGCATTCTCCTCCCACCCCACCAAAAAAATTAACAGAAAGAAGCTTTACATGGTAGACAAGCTTTGCTGGAGAGGCACAGGTGTGTGCTAAAGACAGAAGCGTGGAATAAGAGCAACACAGAAGTGACGTTTCTGAGCAAAGCCTTCCTGCTCCCCCTCAGCGAGCACTGCAGCGCTGGCAACCAGCTGCAGAAGGAACGGTCTCCTCCACGGATGGCAACGCAGGCACACCCGCTCTGCAGGGTTACGTAGCAACCACTGCCACAAACCTGCAAGGTTTTAGACGGTTCCTTCAAAGGCCTCTTCCAACGAATCGGGAAGAAATTATTTTAGTGCTGGCAGTGACAGCTGGTGTCTCTTTCAGAGGACCCAGGCCCCTCCCGGCTCAGTGCTGCTTGTCACCTCTGCCCATGGTACTAATTCTTTGCCTGTTCTTCCTCATCTTCTTAATCATAACCAGAAATAAGGTAGCTTGAAGTTTCCCCATCGCACTGGAACGTGCTGCGTTCATTAGCACAAAACCGAGGCGTGACGCCAGTGGTCACAGCGAGCAGAGCACGGCTGTTTGTTAGCGCTGAAGTGCTCCGTGCTGGAGAGCTGGCAGTTACCGGGAACGGGGACAAGCCAGGCTGGGGCTTTCCTCTGCTCCCTTGTGGGCTGTTTACAAAGTTCCCAGCGTCCCGGGACAAGGACATTGTCTGCCTATCCCCAGCAGCCCCACTCAACTTCGCTTCCGTGAAGGAGCGCTCCTGCTGGTGCATCACGTATGTGAGCCCAGCCTACACAAAGGCCAGTTACATGGCCAAGGGCAGCTGCTGAAAGCAGGAAGGACACTCACCGTAGCCTGACACCACCGCTGACAAACACGGGATAACAACGGCCGCAGCTGGAAAAATCCACAAGAGAGAGACTGTCAGTGAACGGCTTAAAACCGTTACAAGAGCAATAGTGAAAAACATGTGGCCCAAACCTGTTACTGCTGCAGAGAACAATGCTGAGCTCTGGGGCGCTGAACCAACACTGACTCATCAGCTTTAATCCAGTTCAATCATGAAAACACCCCCCTCAAAGCCGACCTGCACGAAGAGCCCAGAGCCACGAGCGCTCCGAGCAGATGTTTTGCATCAGTGTCTCTCATGCTGTGCGCCACGGGAAGGTCAGGGCAGCTAGCTGGTAGTTTTCCAAGGCGCTGTGGTCCTGTCAGGTGGAGCCAGGACTGGGAACCGCCCGCATTGCAAAGGGACAGTGAGGTGGCTGCATGCAGAACCGCATCGCCCCACGTGTGCGGCTTTACGGGTGAAAGAGGCAACCATGTTCTCTCTTGGGAAATGAGACAGTCAAGTCCAAGAAGAGGTTACAACATTTTCAGACACAAAGCCAAGAGCTGCTCAGCAATCACTGCCCTCTTACTGAAACAGGGGCCTCTTCTGCCAAGAAGTGCATGCTGCAAGCATGTACAGCAGAACCTTTTCTGGGAAGGGAAGGACAACTGGAGAGCAGGAACAACAGACTTGTTGCCTTAACGGCAGGCGCCCTAATTCCTAGGGCAGAGGGAGGCAGAGAGAGGGAAAAGAGGCCCCTCCAGAGATGTTCCTATCTGGGGCTGAACTGGGGAAGAGAGGGGTCTTCCGCCCAGGTATGGAGCTGAGGAAGACAAGGCCCCTGACTCGGAAGCAGAGCTGGACAAAACACCTAACTCCTTTTGCCTCCCCTCGCCACGTGGGCTTTCAAAAGCAAGTTTCTCTGTAGATAAGATGTACATTTTGAAACCTGTCAAACGATGCGGCTGTCCCCAGACAAGCATGCTACTAAATAGAAGCATTTAGTGGTTTACAGTTTACTCTGAAATCAAGCTGCACCATGTCCTCTGCTTTCATAATTAGTCACATTTGAAGCTTCTTAACAATAGGTAGCAGCGCTGGGAATATCCAAAATCTCTCTTCCGACAGGCGGCACTTCAGCAGATGAATCCAACTTCATTCATAATTCTCTCCCCCAGTAACAGCTTAAATCGGCAGAACATTATTCATGTAAGCACTTGAACACCTTTGAGAAGCACCTGCACTTGTCAGGAACAACGGGAGGAGTTTTCTCCCTCCCTGCGCTCACAGCTGCAGCGCACAGAGCGGTGCCCGCCCAGCGCCACAACAGTCAGGGCCACGCCGATTCACCCTCGCCCGGCCCCAGCATGCACGCCAGCCTGCAGCCTCCGAGCGGGCAGGAGTCCTCAGCCCGCCACCTACGAAATAACGCGGCCACCATGGAGATACAGAGACACGCTGCCTCCCTTCTGAGCTATTTAGTGAATACTTTGCTTCTAGGCCTGGTAAGAGGGAATAAAACACCCTCAAGAGCTCCCCAGTGAGACAGGACAACAGGAGCGCTGGGGATGCTTCCAAATATCACCATGGCAACCTCGGCATCAGAAGAAAAACAGACACTATTTCTTCTGTATTTTATAAATGGAAATGTCGACTTTCTGTCACTTAGATTTTGAAATTAGAAGCGCATCTTTTTTATATGAGGAAAAACTGTGAGTGCTCAGCTTTCGGTACACTTTGAATGGCTCACCAAAGGAGTACAGCATCAGCCCAGCGCTCAGCACCGTCACGTTGGCCGCCCATCCAATCAACAGGAAAGCTGGAATCAGCAACATAATCGCCTGCAAAAGGAACGAGTTGCACGGTTACCGCTGAGCCCCACTTGTTAAAGCCCAACCGCAGGTGTCCTGCCACCTCCATTCCACTGGCAGGACTACATGTAAGTGAGAAGCAAAAGGCTCTTTCTTCCCAAGCAGACACTTCAAATCCACCTGGACGGCCACACATCAGCACAATGTACTTCTGGGTTCTCTCGCTCACTGTCGCAGGGCTGCAGACCACACGAGGGCTGGAGTCACCTGTAACGCAGCCGGCAGTTATCCCACCACAGATCTCCCACTACTGAGGAAACAATCT
>JAVSBS010022171.1:6193-24505 GCA_033124195.1 Coracias cyanogaster
GCAGGTTGTCAGGAACAAGCCAGTGGCAAGACAGGCACCTGGCAAACGGAACTGCACTTGCCGGCAGGAGATGAGGACCACCCAGTTGGGTCCTGGACGTTTCCAGATGACTCAAGAAGTTGTTTGTGATGAATGTCCAAATGTCAAGTGAGTTTTATGCTGTAAGGATGTTTATTCAAAACCTACTACTAGATGGAGGAAAGTACCTGTACTACCAGTAAGACCTGCGGAGTTTGGAAAAACTGAGCAGGTTTCTCATCTCCAAGGAGCCAGTCTTTGCTCTTACAGTAGAGGTGACCAGCTCTATTACAGGTAGAGCTCCCCAGTTAGCTCTTTCAGCTTCTTATTCCTTGAACAACCAGCCATACCGCAGTGGAAGTTTCACAACTAAATCTGAATAAACAAAGTCAGAGAGGCCCACAGTTCCCAGCTGGGGACATCTGGACATGGAATACTCTGGTGTCGTCACATATTCAGACGCTGACTGTGCATTTAGGAGCTTAACTTGACCTTCTCTACTAGATGAATATCAGCACACAAGGCAGCACTTGCCCTCCAGTTTTAGATGTGAGCAAGGAGAGAGTATATGTTAATTAGTGGTGTTCTCATTACCTCCATAACAAGTAGATGCTGCTACCTACTGTTGAAAACATTGCTTGCTTGCTCTTTCCCTTTACAGGCTCGTGAATGAGGAGCGAACACTAGAAGTGGAGATTGAGCCAGGCGTGAGGGATGGTATGGAGTATCCTTTCATCGGTGAAGGTACGTCTGTGGGCACCGCGCTGCTGCTCCGCTTTGACTTGCTCCTTTTCCATTACACAAGGCTGATCTTCATGGCAGCGAAAGTGTCCAAGCCCTGCTTTGGGGAACTGGTCAATACATGTGGTTTTAAGTGCTGTGTCCTCTGCGTGCTGCTGAAATCCAGAAGCATGCTCTGCTAAGTCTGGGTAATGCTCTGAGTTCCACTCACTTTGCTGGTGCTGGGTGTGCATGTAAAAAAAAAAGCTCTAAATCTGATGTTTCAGATAACTTTTGGGTGGGAGCATCTATTGCAGGCTTGAGTATGTGAAGGAATCCCCTCTGCCCAAGGAGATGAAGTCCTTCAACAAGTAAAGGATGTCATTAACATGCAGGCAGGTCTTTCAGAACAGCAGAGAGGTATGAGCTCATCGAGGCAATGCTCAAAGCTCTTTAATAGCAGATATGTGTAAGCAGAGTTTTAGTCATGCAAAGATCAATTAATTGTTGTTTTTCTTTAACGTGGGAGCTGCAAATCTCTGTTGTTTAATATGCTGCGTGTTTCTTCAGTTGTTAGTAACTAGATCCTTTTGAACAGAGTTTTTCTTTTTTTCACAGGTGAACCCCATGTGGATGGGGAGCCAGGTGATCTGCGCTTCCGAATAAAAGTTCTTAAGTAAGTAACTGCCCTAGTTAGACCCCTCTTTCTGGTTAGAGAACCACAGAATGGTTTGGGTTGGAAGGCACCTTAGATATCATCTAGTTCCAACCCCCGTGCCATGGGCAGGGACACCTCCCACTAGACCAGGTTGTTCAAAGCCTCATCCACCCTGGCCTTGAACACCTCCAGGGAGGAGACATCCTCAGCCTCTGGGCAGCCTGTGTCAGTGTCTCACCACCTTCACAGTAAAGAATTCCTTCCTAATATCTGATCTAAATCTACCCTCTTTCAGTTTAAAACTGTTACCCCATATCCTATCACTACACTTCCTAACAGAGTCCCTCCCTGTCTTTCCCCTCTTTAAGTACTAGAAGGCCACTCTAAGGTCTCCCCAGAGCCTTCTGTTCTCCAGGCTCAACAACCCCAGCTCTCTTGGCCTGTCCTCATAGCGCAGGTGCTCCAGCCCTCTGATCATCTTTGTGGCTCTCCTGGACCTGCTCAAGCAGGTCCATGTCTTATTTACACTGGTGGCCCCAGAGCTGAACACAGTACTCCAGGTGAGGTCTCTGAAGAGCAGAGTCGTGGGGGAGAATTGCTTCTTTCGACCTGCTGTCCATACTTCTTTTAATACAGCCCAAGATGCCGTTGGCTTTCTGGGCTGCAAGCGCACGTTGCTGGCTCATAGTTTTTCATCTGGCAATACCCTCAAGTCCTTCTCTGCAGGGCTGTTCTCAATCCACTCATAAAGGAGTTACTATAAAGGAAGCTTGCGAGCAGTTTTCTGGTCTGCATTCCCTGCTTGGCTAGCATGTAGCTTGCCCTTCAGCAGAGTTGGTGCAGCCAGGGCTCTGGTGCTCAGGGCCACGCAGGATGTTCAACCCTGCTGATGCTGGAGCAGCTGGATTGAGCACTGTCAAGATACTGCGATAATTCCACTTCTATTTTGTTTGGCTTGAACTCTGGCATGCATTAGTAGCTCTTATGTGAATCACTTGAGCAGTCTCCTTTTTCCAGAAATATACTATCTCCCGCCTGTAAGGAAATGCACCACTAAGAAAACTCTGTGAGTCACAAGTTCTTGACACGCCTCACCACTCATTGCCCTAGAAATAGAAAGGTTTTTAGTAGTGCATACCTCACAGGAAAATGAAGCTAAATTTCACTCATTCTTCACTTCCCCTCTGATTTGTGAATTCTCCAAATTCATTAATAGAGGGAAGGAAGCTAGAAGATCTATTTCCCCTATAGGGAAGGAGAAAAGTTCCGATGTCTTTTTTTTTTTCCACAGGCACCCAGTCTTTGAAAGAAGAGGAGATGACTTGTATACAAATGTGACAATCTCGCTGGTCGAGGCACTTACAGGTTTTGAAATGGATATTTCCCACTTGGATGGGCACAAGGTGAGGCAATGGTTTGCTTTCATGCTGTGTGTAAACAAAATTGAACTGCAGGTCTCCTGTAGTGAGGATTAGCTTGCTTAGGGTCTGTGCAGCTGCTGGCTGGATACAGTATCCCTCTGGTAGAACCTTCCAGTGGAGCCAAAACAGGCCCTGAAGAAGGGGTGCGCACTGTGGGTCTCGGTTCCAGGCTGTCACAGCAGTTACTGCATGTGCTGTCTCAGGTGGTGTTAGTTCTGGCGCGTGTCCTGGCAGTAATACTGCCTGGACCCCTTGAATATCACTGTATTTGGCAAGGAATCCATGTCAGTTGAAGCTTTTCAGTGAGTTATAAAAGACGTTGAAGTACGTGCACAGAACACTAGTAACGTTCTGAAATTTCTCTTCTCTCTAGGTTCACGTTGCTCGGGATAAAATTACAAAACCCGGGGCCAAACTGTGGAAGAAAGGAGAAGGTCTTCCAAATTTTGATAACAATAATATCAAAGGCTCACTAATAATAACATTTGATGTCGAGTTCCCCAAAGAGCAACTGACAAGTGACCAGCGGGAAGGTGCGTGTTTTAAAGCTCTGCCATGGCAGCGGGCTGCACAGACCTCTCACCAGAGCTGATAAGAAGCTGGCACAACTGAACCAGTGTGGCCTGTAGTGTTCAGAAGGGGCTTTCCTTTCCCTGTGCCTCTTGTACAACATAACACAGTTGGCCGGTGCCATGTGATTAACCTTCATTTCCCTTTGAAGCAAGGGAGCTTTGGCTGCTGCAGTTGTAGGGAACCAGATTAGGGTGGGATGTGCTGCTGCTGGGATGTAGCACTTGGCAAGTTTGCAGGTGCTTTGTTTTGTAGCTGGCCATCTGTCTGAACTGAAAGACTTACAGGGCTTAGGCTCTGTCTGCTTTGCTTCTGCTGGAATGGGATCACAAGCTGTTTTCCAGCCCCTGCTTCTACTTTCTTGGAGACAAGACTTGTGACAATCCCCCTACTGCCAAGCGTAAAGTGTCGTGCAGCGTCAGGAGAAGGATTGTTCCTCTCTACATCTCATGATACCTTAAGTGCTTTGTGGCTGTATGGGGAACAAGGGTGCAATGCAGATCTTTTGTAGAAGAGATCTGTCTCTCAGCTTCAGTGTGGAAATGGAAACTTGATGAACCACGTAGAAATCTTACAACTGACAGCAGGGTAAATACTGTACTCCTAGCTGGAAATTGCTCTTTGCTTCAGCAGCCTCTGTGGTAGGTTCTGCTGCTCTGTGCAGGCCATCGTTGAGCGTCCTGTCCTCTGCTACAGGACAAAGTTCCTGGCATGTACCAGTGCAACTCTTCAGAAAATCCCCATCCCCAGAACTTCTTCCTGCTGGTCAGGGCTATTGTACTTTCTTCTGCAGGTGCCCTTTTAGTGCGTTCTGGCAACTGTCATAGAATCATTCAGGTTGGAAAAAGACCTGGTAGAATGAGGCAAATGCGCAGCTTTCCTGAACTCCTCAAGCTTGTAGAGGGAAGCCAAGCCCTGGGTGGGCTTTTCTCAGCCCTGGGGCACTTACTGCTGCTTTGACAGCGCTGTGCTCGCTACCACTTGGAGCCCAGTTGGTAGCTGCAGCTCCAGGGTTGACTGATGTTCTGTGGCTCGTTCTGCAGCTGTTTGGGCTTTGAGGTCTGTGCCTGTGGGCTGTGCTTTGAGTGAACCTGGTTTGTGTTCTGACCCCTGTGGTTTCCTGCTTGTTGAAGTGCGTTGTACCCAGTGAGGGCTGCGGAGCCATCAGTGCGGAGTCTCGTTCCAGGCTCTGCTGCCCTTGAAGCTTCCTAAGGCGACAGCACCTCTCAAACAGACATGAGGCTTTTCCAGCTGTTAACTCTTTGCAGTTTGCAAAGAGCAGTAGCAGAAGCCTCTGTTTGTCAAAATTGATGGCGTACTTTTACGGATACCCAAGGATCAGAGAGGTGTGATGGCCTGAGTGTGTTCAGGCACGGGACTTTTGAGTGTTTCGTTCCATCCTAAAGCAGTTCTCTGCTTCTCAGGGGAAGGTGACTGGGTAGGCAGTCAGATGCATTTCTGTGTGCTAGAATATCTCCAAACATCCAGTGATTTAAGGAGTTTTACGAAGGAATAGGTCTATTCATGTTGTGTGGCAGCAGTTCAGTGTACATATTCAAAGGAAGACTGTAGGCTTCAGAATTCAAAACATGCCTTTTTTCCTTATTGTTGGCAGTCGTCCTAATTTCTTATCTCATAACCATATGTACAGCTCCTGGGCCAGTCAGAAGATACTCTCGACTCAGAGAGCACCACTCTGATCAATCTGAGCTTTACAGTCAGAGAAATAATATGCTTTCATTCCTGCCAGTGTGACATCGGGGAACGTATTGCCTTTTGATCAGAGGTGGCTTGTTATTTGACATGTCTGCGTCCATCTCTGCCGACACTTGTTTATTGTCTGTTTTGGAACTTTGGATCCAATGATTTAACTCTCGAGTGCTCAGAATTAAAGCAGAAATCCCAGGCAGCAAAGTGCCCGGGTTGGGTTGTAACCTGTTGTGTTGGTTGCGTCAGAAAAATCTTGAATTTGGGTCTAATAAAAAATGCCTGCGGTGCAGTAAATCCAAGTGTCAGGATTCCTGGCTGGAATTCTTGATTGAACATCAGATAAGTGTTGAAATACATGCACTAATGAGGGTATCCTTCAGGCCAGCAGGAAGCTGCCTAGAGCTAGCTAGCAGGAAACAAGGTATGGGAATGGTGCTAATCTCAGGGGTTTTTTTTCAGGGTTGCTGGAGCAGACTTTTCTCCAGCTGTGCTCTTCCTTTCTTTCAAAGAACTAAGCATCGAGGGGGTACATTCTCTTCCCCATCAGCCAGGAAGTGGCTTTGAGCCTCCTTTTCTGTGGAGAGGAAATGAACTTGCCTTGCACTCTCCAGAACGACCTGTCCTTAACATTTAGCAGCTCCTGTACAGAGGCTCAGTTTGCCATGCTGGTAAAGAGAATTCTGAATAAAGCAAAGAGTTCAACTGGCCAGCAGGCAAGAAGCATGAGCAGTTCTTGCCTGGCAGAGAGCCATCTTAGTTCCAGTTGTTACTTCTAGGACAGTTTTCCGGTATTTTAACAGCACTACTGTGGCCCTTCTGTATAAAATTACTCTTAAAGGAAAGTAGTATTTGTAGCCAGAATGATTTAAGGGTAGACAAGCAGGATGAGGTTTGCAAGGAGACATACTTTTAGCTGGGTTTCTTGAAGAAGGACTTGTATGCCTGAAAGGTTGGGGTTTTTTTCTGTGCAACTAAATTGGTTGGTATAACTACTGATCGCTGACTTCATACATGCCTCATTTGAAGCTATTAGGGCGGTATTTTCTGACCTGTTGTACAAACACGTACGGTGTGGTACCGTGACTCTGGTTTCAGTGGGGCAGCAGAGCAAGCTGGTCTGAGGCAGGACTGCAGTGCTGTCTTCTGTCACGTTGAGAGACAAACCAGCTCCTTGTGTGCTTTGCTGCAAGACCAGTGCTGGTTTGGGCACATCCAACAGCAGAATTAGAGCAGTTACCTTAATAGGTTTTTTTATTATTTGAAAATTACCCATGGTGCGCGGAGTTTTTTCCTCTGTTTTGGGTCCTGGCAGCCCTTCCTCAAGTTCAATGGTTTCTGCTCTTGGTCAGAGCAGAGATGCTGCCATGCCCTGAGAGGCCGCATGGCTGGGACAGTGTGTGACCAAGCTGACTTTAAAGAGGGAGTCCCCTCCAATTATCTCTGGAAAGTGTGACACATCTATTCTTATCAGTCTGCTTCCTCTGTTTTGTTTGGACTTGCCCTTTAAGCAGCAAGTGAAGACCTGCCCGTCTCTTTGAAAGTGCTAACCCCAACAGATGAGCTGTTCTAGTTTGAAGGGTTGACTTACTCTTATCCTGCTGTGGTAAGAATTTGACACTGACAGGACCTCAGAGCACTCGGGTCTTTGAAATGTTTCATCACTGGGCTTTCAGGGGTGGAGAAGATGGTATTTGTGGAGTCACCTAGACCCCTTTGTGAAACAGTGGGAAAACAAGATTTTTTCAGGCCTTCAGCAGGGTAGTAAGCCCACAGATAATGAGTTTGCTTCTCTTACTTGCCTTCAGGGACTACATCTAGTGGACAGTAGTGTCCCCGGGCATCATACACCAGTGTGAAAACCTCTGCTTTCTAATGAGGCACTTGGGTTTCTGTAGCTGGCAGGTCCAGAAGGACTCAAAACGTAGCCCTCATAGCTTGCTGATAGCAGATTTCTGTTGGGATGTAGAAGGAGACTGGGGATATGAACTTGATGAATTACACTCTGGAAATACCCAGAAAGCTCTTTATTAATGCAGTTTTACTTAAGATGATAAAATGGTTCTCAACTTCAATAGCAAAGCAGCTCTGGCAGGAATGAAAGCATATTATTTCTCTGACTGTAAAGCTTCACAGCTGTGAAGATCTTGAGGGTGGTGCTCTGGGCTTTGTTTGTCACAGGGGAGATTTTCTTCCCGGATCCACTGGCCTTGTGTGGTCCCAAGAGTGCGTGAAAGCACTGGTACCAGTTCACTTACCTTGGTCCCATTTCTTCTTTGAGGAATGCTGAAGGAGCAGGAGAAAAGCTGCTGCACCTCTGCGGTTTGGAGGATTTTTTTATATTTTAATAAGTACCAGTGTTCAGATTATTGTGGTCCATGGGCTCAGCCTGGAAAGGCTGGAGTCGTGAGCCAGATGTGTAAATGCAGCAGGAAAAGCAAATGCTGAGTCCCCCTCCAGTGTGTGCTGTGCAGTAACACTTTCCTTTCTCTTGCAGGTCTCAAACAGCTGCTGAAACAAGGATCAGTGCAGAAGGTGTACAATGGACTGCAGGGATATTGATGTGTGGAAAAATTGGACTTAACTGAAACTGAAAAGTCAGATTTGTTTGCAGTTCTTTCTCCTGCCCACTGTAGAACAGAAAAGAGGGAGGGTGGGGCAATTGTTGAGGTATATATAATTTTTTTTTTTTTTCTTTGTAAATGGTGGAAGTGCTCAGACAAGGTGAGGAACATACTACCCTTTTCAGGACATAACTGGTGCTGCCTATCATGTTCCACCTCCTGGAGCAACAAAGACTCCTTGAGCAGGGGGGGAAAAAATTGGCGAAGGGTATTTTAAATTCCACACAGACTGGAATTTCTGGTTTTTAAATATATTTTGATGTGACTTTTGACCATCTCAACATTTTCATAGCTTCTGCTTCTTATGTCCTTTGTGTCAGTCTCTTTTGAGTTTCTGTTGGTTTGGGTTGTTTGGTTTTTTTTTTTTTTTTAATCCAAGCCCTTTCTCCCCTTCCCATCTGAGTCCAGAGTGTGGTATTGCTTCAGAGTCTGTTTCTGGGCCAGGAGTACCGGTGCTGTTGGGAGTGGACTGGCAGGAGATCCTTTACAGGCTATGTTGGGCCCCACGTATGGTTGGAAAAGAGTCTCTTACGGCTTCTGTGGATTCTCTTAACTACCAAGCAGTCCTCTTGACCCAAAAGTTAATGCTTTGTTTTAAATTTGAAATTGCAACAGCTTAGCAAAGACTCCTCAGACTTTCACGGTGGGATTTTGGAAAATAATGAGAATGGCTCCTTGTGGCCTTGGTTCTTCCTCATTGTCCCCAGCAGCTTGTCTGGAAAAGTTCATTTACCTCCTGCACTCTGTCCTCTGTGAGGACGGGTGAAGCTAAGAGCACAGAAATAAAGATGTTCCGGTTGGAATGGCAAAAACTACCTGGTTATGTACGTCAGCAGCCTTCACCCTGGGACGGCTGTAAGTCCTTGGACTAACAAGGAACGGTCCCTTCAGTGATCTCAGCTGTGAGCTGCTGGGAAGGCTGAAACGACAGCTGCTAACAGCAGCAAAAGCTCTATAGCTGCTTCATTTGAACCGAGGGCCTGGTAACCTGCCAGGGAGATACCTGTGCCGCTCTGGTTTCTCTCTTGAAGATCCTGCTGCTTTAAGCAGCCCATCGGAGGGACTCATCTCCACCTGGGTGGGGTGGCAGCTAAACAATTTCTCAGCGGTTCCTGTGTCGGTCAGATTTGTGCTTCACAGTGACAAAGTCATAGGCAACAAGAGAAACGAGTCCATTTGTGTAGGGCAGCGTGCTGCGCCTTCCCTCTGGGCTCTTGGGTGCTGTGAGATACTTAGAGCTGCTGCCTTATACCTCATCCCCTGCCTGGAAAGTGGATGGGATCTGTTTTTCTTTTTACATAGAAATATTTGCTGGGAAGCAGCAGCAGGAGACTCGAGGTAGTGGGGGTTTTTTTTTGTTGTTTCTTTTTTTATTTCTCTTCATTGTGAGCTTTAAGTAGCTCAGATCCGAGCTTGAAGAGGTGGAGAGAGCTCTGACCTAGTCCTCGTGTGCCGCCCTTGGTCTAGCAATGTCCCTCCCAACCCTTAAACTCCAGCAGGAGCTGACGCAGCGGAAGCAGCGGCACCAGGAAGGTTTCCTGTTGGATCCGTCATACATTGCCTTGGCAGAGTAAAGTGGGGGGTTCGGGAACATCTGAGGGTGGGGGGCAAGGCAAACCGAGGATGCCAAACACTTGATCTCAATGCTAGTCTTCCTCAAAATCTGTAGGCATAAACTGTTAATCCCAGCTGAGGCTGCTACTTTGAGTATCTGCCTGTGCGATGACAAGTTCTTTCCAAGTGTCTGTAGGCAGCCCTGCCTCTGCTTTCCCACTTGAGCTTAGATTTTGAAGAAACTTCAGATTTTAAAAAAAACTCCTTTTCCAGTATCCCCGTGCACGCTGGTTCCTGTTATCTCAGCATCTCAAAGGTCAATTTGGTTGCCTTCCTGTTTTCTGATTCTGCTGGCACATGACCGTGCTTCCAGTGCTTGCCTGGAGCAATAAAGCCAGAAGCTGGGACCTCACACCAAAGTCTCGCCTTCCTCACGCGAGAAGGTGGTGTGACCTTTCCTACCTGCACCCCTAGCAGCAGACAGTGCATTTATTTCAGGCGGAAGTACTGGCTGCTGCTGCTTTTCCTTTCCCTGCTACTTCTTTTCCTTCCTGGGATTTGATGAGGTTGTTTATTTTTTTCATTGTGGATCTATACTCCCCAGAGAGGCCAGCGCTGTGTAGACAGCAACAATAGCTGCAAAGCCCCAGCTTTTACAAAGGTGAGAAGAAAAATGGGGAAGGAAAGCCTCAAATCACACTAAGCAACCATTTCCCCACACACACACTGTGCCATGTGTGCAGGGCTGGGGTTCTCTGCCTTTCCCTCCTGCAGGCAGAGCTTCCAGGGTTTCCATACTTTGTCTCCAGGTGGCCGCGTCCTCTGGTGCTTGACAGAGTCTGGTTCAAACATTTCCAGTGGTTTTGGTTGAACTGCCTGAAGAAAGGTGTGCTGCTTTGAGGATTGGGGGGTGGTATTTGTCCTCCTGTGGCCCCAGGGTGTCTGGCCAAGGGGATGTGGAAGCTGCTGAGTGTCCGTGACGTCCTGTGTCCCCTATTTCCGTAGCAAGTAGCTGGTATGAGTGACTCATAGTGTACATGTACTCCTCCATCAGATGTAAGTGCTTCTTAGAAGGCTGTTTGCATCACTTCTTGGTTTGGACCGAGCAAGCATCCTGAAGGTACAAAGCTCTCAGCTGGGAATCCAGTAGTGCGCAGTCTTCATTTCCAGCCACTTCTAAGCAGGACTGTTCCTGAATTGGATTAAATAAAAAAAATTAAAACAACCAACCAACTAATTTCCTGGTCCCCCTTTACCCTGAAACCTTGTACCGGTCAAGGACTGTTGGGGGTTTAGATACAGGCATGTTGTTCAATTCTTCTAGCAAAACAGTTGTCCTCAAAATGCATCTCTAGAAGTCCTGGGTATTTAAACAAGCACATGATCCTTGCCTGGCTAAAACGGGGTCCTCGTTTCTGAAGGGCATGGTTTTGATCACCTCCAGAGGTTGTGTGTGTTCCTCCAGCATGCTATTGGCGTTCTTGGCCACCTGGGCACAGGCTGGCTCATACCCAGCTGACTGTTGACCAACACCCCCAGGTCCTTTTCTGCTGAGCAGCTTTCCAGCCGCTCTTCCCCAAGCCTGTGCGGTTATTGTGACCCAGGTGCAGGACCTGGCACTTGGCCTTGCCAAAGGCCTTCACATTGTCCCCTACCAGCCTTGTCCACTTCTCTTCCACCACCACAGTCTGAGCTTACTGCATCTAAAGCCACGTTGTCCATTCCAGACCAGATGTTGAAGTTTCAGGGAGCTTCAGCATTAGGTACATGGGTCCTGGGGAGCAGTCTGGCCTAAGGGGGTGGATTGTTCCTGATGGCTTCAGCCACGCAGAGGACAACTGCCATCTTATTTCTCTCCCCAGCAAGTGGCACTGCTTGATCAGAGCATCCCTTGGGTCTGGGCAGGGCCTGAAAGTGTTCCCGAACAGTGGTTTCTTCATGGAAACTTCTCTGCAAGCACAGTGCAGGCAGGCTTGGTTCGGCCCTTTTTTGTTTGTTTATTTCTGAAGAGCTTGTTATCTTACAGTTCTTGTCTAGATCTAAACTTTTCCGCTTCTGAGAGACAGGCAAAGAAAACAGGAGGAGAGAAGTGACTGGTGCTGGGATAAAATGCCTCTGAAGACACAGATTTGCAATGTTCTTGAATGCATCTGCTCAAATGTCTGAAGGCGATGGGGGCCTCTGGCTGGGAAGGGAAGGTGAAGCGATGATTCCTCACGGGAATCTCTTCTGTGATTTCTAGATAGCAGCCCCACCTCTGTTCCCATCGGATTGAGGAGCAGCATCACGGAGGCAGCGGTGGAGCGTCTTGCTCAGGCTGGAGCAGTCCCCAGGCAGGGTGGGAAGTGTGGTGGGACCGGTGCTACCCCGCTGCCCAGAAGCTTCCCTTCATCCTTACTGCCACGGAGCCCTGCTTGGTGTTGACTGTGGCAAGGAGCCAGTTTTTTCCTCCCGTTTCCTCTGGTTTGGTCAGGCGCTTTAACCTGGGAGGTGAGAGGAAAGGGAAGAGGGCAGTGGTCCTGGGCACCCACCCGCCCTGTGAGGAGGGACTCACCAGCACTGCCCTTTCCTCTGCTGTTAAATATTTCCAGGGACCTGCCCACTCTCACATGCGAGTGGGAGGCTGCCAGAAGGCACATCCCCAACACCGTGAAAACTTGCCCTAAAAAAAGCATCCCTTGCTTGAGGACGGCTGCCCGTGTTGCACATCCCCTCACTCTAGTGCAGCCCCTGGGTTAAAAAGCATGTCCTAAAGCTGTTGATGCCAGAAATGAAAACATCTGGGACTGTGACAATGTGACCTCTGGGGGAATTCAGAAGAACAGAGCTTGTTTAGTCCAGAAAAGCAGCGATGACACCAGTGCAGGCACTGAGTGTATAAAGAGTGTTTACTGGATAATCACTTTTTCCTTCCAGCCTTCCTGAGAAGCCCTGATATCATCAACCCCATTTTTTAATTCTTTTTTTCCCCAGCTGCTGCCTTCCCCATCCCCACCCAGGCAGGCACAGGAGCCCATGGCCGTGGTTTTGAGCTCACTCCTGGAGCTGTCGAGCCCTTTGCCCCTGGGGATGGGCAGGGCACCGTTGCTGGCAGCAGGGCATGGAGCCAGGGATGCTGTGTGAGCAGCCGGAGGTCCCCGAAGGACCCAGCCAGGGATGCCAACCTTGCGGTGGGACTTGGCGTCCAAAAGGCAATGCGGGGACCACGTGTCCCTGCTAGGCAAGGGAGGGACCTGCCCGCTCTATCTGAAGCACCCGTGGGACATAGGCAAAGGGGAAAGCCCGTTCCTCGCACATTGGCATCATCTCACTCACTGGAACAAGGTTCAAGGCTCAACATCTTATCTCAACCCTTACCCAAGCCAGCGATAGCAGAGCTGAGTCATGGAAACCGTGCGGCACAAGGAAAGCAAAGCCCCACACAGTGATCGGTGTGGATGGCTGGGATGGTTTGCCTCACGGAGATGCTGCATAGGGGAGTTGGTGAAAGCCTCCAGAGGTCTGCAGGCAGGTTTGTTCACACTCTTGCAGAGAGAAAAGCAACCCTCGGTTGACAGGATACGCCGTTATGTGTTGGCGCCTGTCCCCAGCTGCGATCAAGAGGAGAAGAGCAGCCAAATTTGGGAGAGGATCAGCCATGGATGTAGCTACCAGCTGCTGGACAGATAGTCCATGCTGGAGCAGTGGTGGGGAGGGAGCGCAGCTGGGCTGTGTGTCCCCAGCGTGCTGCACCGGGCAGGTGTTGGTGGCCCTGTGATGAGGCAGTTTGGGGATTTGGGGATGAGGAAGAGAAATTCTGGGGTTGTGATGTGCTGAGGGTGGGCCCTGTTGCCCTGCTGGGTGCTGCCTCATCCCTTTGGGATTGCTGGTGGAGATTCAAGAGACCAGCAGCAAAACTGGCTCCCTTCTGGAGCGCTCTCCTGCTGCAACCAATACACACGGGGGGCCCAGAGGCAGGAAAGAGGCTTTTCCAGAGTTGTTTAAAGCTAAGATTTCCTCATCTCTCCAAAAGATGACGCATTTCAGAAATTAAAAGCAAAACAAGCCCTGTTGTTCCAGACCTCCCCAGGTTCTCCAGCCTGGGTCTGTCCTGGTTGCCATCCCTGCTGCCAGCCCAAGTCCAAACACATCTTCCCTGCCTCCAGGAATCACTCTCGCATGGGAGCAAAGAGCTGCAGCCCCAGGGAACTCAGCGTGAGGCTTGCTCTGGGGAAACACCAGGATCTTGGGACCCCATTGCAACACCTGCCTCCACGTGCAGGCAGCAGAGGTGCCCCACGCCCAAAGGGTGCAGCAGAGCTGTGAATGCAGCAGTTTCTCCCTGCTCGAAGCTGGCTACAAGTATTTTTAGCCCTTAGTGGGGAGCAACCCTTCCATATCTGACCTTCACCATCGGCCTCATGTCCCTGATGTCTGTGGTGGAGACACACAGTGCTTGGCCTGCAGCAGAGCTCCCGCCAAGGGTGCATCTTTAGAGGCCAGGCCATGACGTTCACATGCCTCAGCCTCGTTGTTTTGGATCCTCCAGCCTCTTGGCTGCCATTTCTCTTTCTGAAAGGAGCCCGCTGAAGGGTGGGGAGCACCCCGGCCCCTGCCCCAGGAGCCTGGTGGAGGCGGGGGCTGCTCGGAGGATGGCCAACAGCCGGGGTGATGAGATGTGGTCTTGGGAGACCTCATCCTCCATCTCTCCTTAAGGACAACCACTACGTTGTCTTCCCATCCCCTTTCTGTCCTGCATCTTTTTTTTCCTGTCTTCCCCCCTGCCCACCCTTTCTTGCTTGCTTTGAGCTGCAGGGAAGGGAGATTAGGAAGAAATGAGCTGGAAGTTAATCCAGGAAAGCCCCTTGCTGCTGTGCTGTCCCCCCTTTTGGTGGCCCAAGCCAGCTCCTGGCTCACCCCCTACCCTTCCTGCCTGCAGGGCAGTGGAGACAAGAGGGGTGTCAAGCTCAAAATCTCACTGTTGTCAAAAGGGAAACGCAGACAAGAATTTATTATTAATAGAACTAAAGTCTAAGCAGTCAAAGAGCGGGTTTTAGCTCAGATCTAGATTGCAGAAAAGGAAAATAAAGCAATGAATGCAGTTGGACAGTAGTGGTAATACAGCCCTGCACTTCTTCAGCTGGTCTTTGGGGAGCAGTTTCTCGCCTGGGGGTCCCCTGGGCGTTGCCCCTCGCCTGGCATCCCCACATTCCCGTATCCCTCCGGGCAGCATCCTCCTTAATCTGCTCGGAAAAACTGGCCCGTTACAGCTGTCTGTACCCAGCCTCTGTGTCTCGTATAAAGATGAGTAAATGAAAAATAAATTGTGTTGCCACTTGGCCGTCGGACAAATGACTCAACTGAGTCAAACCAAAGCTGTGGGCAGAGTGAAATGAGCTCAGGAGGTACAAACCCCACCAGCCGCTCTGCAGAGGCCTTGCACGCTCGGTGCACAGCCTGGGGTCCGATGCAGGGGCTGACAAGCCCACCCAGCACCAGCAGCCGTGGCCCCCTCCGTGCCTGCCCCCCGTGATGGATCTGCTGCTGGGGGGAAATAAGAGCAACCAAATGCGCCGTGAGAGCTGATGGGCAGTTTTATTACATGACATCCTGAAACAGGGCCACAAAGGTGTGACATCTTTCCTGGCAGGCATTTATCCTCACTGGAGTGGGGATAAATGAGGGTTTTAAATGCCATCCTTTTAACCCTTGCTTGATTGTTTCTTCTGCCACTTCCCCCCACTATTCCCCTTGTTTTCCATCCGTGCCAAGCATATTTCTGCATTAAGTCTCAGTGCATCGCACCAGTCCACTGTGAGGACCATCCCCGGGGCAGGGTGCTGCTGCTAGAGGGGTCAACCCAACTGGGACCCAGCAGGGAAGCCACCAGTCTCCTTTGTGAACAAAGCCTCCAGCGCTGGGGAGCTGCACCCCTTGCAGAGCACGAGCTTGGGCCCTGTCTCCACGGAGTGATGATGAGTCCATCCACTGCTTCCAAGGGATGATGTGGGATGGCTTCCAGCTCTGCTAGCAGCTCCCTCCTGTGTACAAGAAGATCCCCACGGCCATGCCCAGCAGCGCGAAGGACCCCACGATCAGGCCCAGCACCAGGGGTGCGCGTGACCGGCTGTGCTGTTTTCCTACAAAAGGTGAGAGGGGTGGAGGTGACGACTGGGGTCACTTTCACCGTGCCACCATCCCCCTGCCCCAGCACAGACCTGTCCAGGTACTCTGAGCCCGCAGGATGCCGACACAGGTGGTGTTGAGGAAGTGCTGGAGGTCCCGGGTGGTCTCAGGGTACTTCATCAGCTCCCTCTTGGCAAAGGCGGCCACTTCGTCCCCACCGGGCCAGTGCCGCTCCCAGGTGGCGTTGGGGACGTGGAAGCTGAGGAAAGCCGTTCCGTTGAGGGTTACCTCGTAGAAGCTGTGGGTTGTGCCATTGGGGAAGAGGTGGCAGCCCAGGAGGCAGCACAGGCTCTGGGTGTCTGTGGGAACAGCGGGAGGGTCAGGGTGAGGGTCAGGGTCCCACTCTCGACAGCTCATTGACGTCACCAGCATCAAGCCGTGCACTGAGTTTGCAAGACCTCAGCCTTGTGCCACCCAACCCACCCACAGCTTTGTTTTCACTGTAGCGATGACTTTTCCGATGGCTGGGCAGCCAAGCTTATTTTTCCCTTCCTTATCTGCGTACAGCACATCTTTGGTTTTATAGAGACGGGAGGTTTTTTGGCACAGAGCGAGCTATCCATCCATCCTTCACTCTCTCAGAAGGATGCGGTACAGAGAGCGTGGGGACACCAGGCAAGGGGCTCACACCAGAGACCCAGAGGTGAGAAAGTGTTTCCCAAGGGCCAGGTAAAGAAGTGCAGAGCTGGGGCAAAGCTGGTTTATGGGTAGCAAAGAAAACGAAGGTAAAACACATCCTGGGTAGGAACATTAGAGATAACGTGGGGTTGAGGAGCAATGGAGGCAGGAGCAGGAAACCATCACTGTCAGCATCCCACACCTCCCATGAAGGCGGTGGGATGCAGGCAGGATGCACACAAAGTGCAAGCAGGGAACAGGCAGGATGCAGGCAGGGTACAGGCAGGATGCAGGTGGGGTGCAAGTGGGGTACACGCAAGGTGCCTACACTTTGCCATCCCACCACAGCCCCCGTCCTTTTCCCAAGGGGCACCAGGAGGTTGAGCATCACCTTGTTCCCGGGGTGGGCTCCAGGTAAGAAATTCCTGGCTTTAGAAGGTCTCTTTTTTCTCAGAGTGAGGTTTTATACATGGCCGTGTCCCCATCCTTTTGCCCAGCTGTCCCTGGAGAATCATCCCTGTGCTCAGGAAGTGCTGGGGAGGGGCTCCCCTTCCACCCTGAGACCTGTCCCCACACCAGGCCATGCATCCCTGTACCTGTGCCACCCCCGGGGGTATCACTCACAGTTCATGGGCCTCTCCTTGTGGAAGACCTTCACCAGCTCCCCGAACTGGAGCAGGTAGGTGATCACGTCCTCCCGCCGCCTGGCCCAGGCATCCGGGGCTTCCAGTGGCAGCACCTGCGTGACATTAAACCCCTCCAGGAGATGGCTGAGCCGTCCATCCAGGCTGGCGTTCCCCCAAAAGATGGAGCTGCCTTTGAAGACTCGAGTCCTTTGCAGCATGGTGAAGGCAAGGGGGGCTGCAAGAGATGCCAGACATCACTCACCACCCTGTCCCTTCCCCATAAGCTGTGTCTGTCCCCTACACCAACCCCAGGTCTCACCACTGTCACCGTGTCCTTGCCTTACCCGTCTGGTCCGCCCCACAGACCAGGGCCCCACAGAGCAGCAGCAACCGGAGCATCCTGGGGACAGGGATGGGGACGGGAATGGTGGCCCCACGGCTGGTCCGGTGGAGAGTTAAGCGGGACCGGGGAGGTGGGGCTGTAGGAGGAGGAGAGCGGGAGTTTGGCCAAGTCTATCCCATTTCCTTAGCCTGAGCAACCCACACCCCTTCCCTGCCGGACAAGCCGGGGCTGCCTGGCCCTACAGCACCCAGACATGGTGAGGCTCCAAGCTCACCCCAGGGTCTGCAGGACCATATGGCACCAGTCCAGCTGGCAGGGGAGCGAGTGGCCAGCACCTACCTCAGTTTCCCCATCTGCTGGCAAGGCAGGGACCCCGTCCCTGCTCCCTCTGGGCAACACAGGAGGCCAGTGGAGACAGAGCGGTGGGAGAAGGGAGGGATGGAGAGGAGCAGCACCATGCTGCACACATCGGGGCCCAGGGCAGACATCCAGCGCCAGTGCTCCTGGCCAGTGTTGGTGTGACAGGACCCTCATCCCTGGGACTATGTGCCCCTTAGGGTGCAGCATCCCCCATAACGGGTGACTGAGACTGAGAAACCGCCGGCTGGGCACGCTCCGTGCGGTTGATTTCTAATTACACCTGCATTAATTACAGATTAAAATTTAAAACTGAAAAGTGTACATTAAACGATCCAGCTCGTCCCGCTGGTCAAGCATGAGGTGGCATGGCACGGTATGGTATGGTATGGTATGGTATGGTATGGTATGGTACGGTGTGGCACATATGGCACAGCATAGCTTGGTATGGCATGGCACAGCATGGCACGATACAGCATGGAATGGCACGGTATGGCACAGTACGGTATGTCATGCCACGGTCTGGTACAGCATGGCATGGTGTGGCACAGCATGGCATGGTATGGCATGTCATGGCACGGTCCAGCACAGCACGGCACGGTCTGACACAGCATGGCACGGTCCGGAATGTTATGGCACAGTCTGGCACATTATGGCACGGTCCAGCACAGCATGGCACGGTCCGGAACGTTATGGTATGGTCCGGCACATCATGGCACGGTCTGGCACAGCATGGCACGGTCCGGAACGTTATGGCATGGTCCGGCACATCATGGCACGGTCCGGCACAGCATGGCACGGTCCGGAACGTTATGGCACGGTCCGGCACATCATGGCACGGTCTGGCACAGCATGGCACGGTCCGGAACGTTATGGCACGCTCTGGCACATCATGGCACGGTCTGGCACATCACGGCACGGTCCGGCACAG
>JAVSBS010022172.1:0-13509 GCA_033124195.1 Coracias cyanogaster
TGAGATTAAAGTTCATTTTGTATAAAATAAAGCTTGAAGCGGGTTCCACGGGGAGAGGTCCTGCCTGGCAGGGCTGTTCCTGAGAATTGGTTGGGGGCTTTGTTTTTTCTGTTTGGTTTTGTGGGCTTTTTTTTAATCTGCTGTGAATATCTCGTGTGTAAGTTAAAGCCAGAAAGCTGCTTCTGGTAATGCTTTTAGTCTTTTATTGCTTCAGGAAGAAATGCAAGTACCTATTTCTGATCAACCGGCGAATATAAATCAATTTCCTCGTGTACTCTCTTGGACTGAAAATTATAAATCACTTTTTCAGTGCCTTGTAACGCTGAATTCCCTTTGCTGAATTTACAGTGAAACCAGATACGTGTGTCATTGAGCTGCGGCTGATTTGGTAGCTCTCCAAATGGAGCGGAGACAGAGGGAAGGAAAATGCTTTGTGTGCAGTTTAACTCTGCTCTGGGAGGGGTCCTCGCTTGGGGATTTTACTTACTGATGGCTGAGAACAAAAGACTCCAAGATGGGTCTCTAGGGGCCATAAAGCATTTCTGGCGGGCTTTAACTCCAGCAATTTACCTTTGTTTCTGGCGTTTTGGAAACTGTGCTACAGATGAATTACTGTCTTTACGTTCCTTGGAACTGGGTTCAGGTATAAGGCCTTACTGCTTGTTACAAGCAATTTCCTAAGCAGCAGAAGGAAGCAGTGGAGAGGCTTTAAAACCGTGTTACAGGGGCGGGAGGATCTCATTTACAGAACTACGGCTGCCTGCAAGCGGAGAGGAGCAGGGGCTTGCATGTCACACGATACGGGAGCAGCGCCCAAACTCGAATGTATGGATGCTCAAATTGCAGCCTTTAAAAATAACCATAGTTTCCGTATTTGAAGCAAACACTCAGAAAGAAATTAGTTTTATCAGAGATTTCTTGCATGATTTAGGAGAACAAAATCCACCAAGTTTTTCTGACAAGACTGGATTTGAAAATCTCACCTACTTGCAGCTCAGTTTAAGTTTACGGCTTACAATGAAGTTTAGGTCAAGCTCACAATTTCCTTGTGAGCTCTGTTTACATAACTAAGGTGTACAGAGATGCTAATAGACACTTCTGTAATTAGAAGCAAAACCAAAGAAAATGTTATTGAATTTAGAGATTCTAGCCCATACAAAAGGAATTCTACAATTACCTCAGGGGTTGTTTGATTGATTTTTTTTTTTTTTTTTAAGGAGTATTAAAGAAAAGCTATCTTGCTTTGAGCTTCATTTGTTTGACAGGGAAACTAAAGCCCAGGTTTGTAACATGAAGAGGCCCAGAGGACTACCAGGTCAGCAGGGTGCACAGATAGGCTGGGCTGCAACTTGACAAGGACTTTAGATGGGTGCTCCTCTGTCACCTCCTTCACTTGGCTGCTCTATCTCTCACCCCATATGTTTGTGGAGTCACATGGCGAACCACAACCAGAATCTGATCTGGCTGGCTCCTTAGTTTTTTCTTTATTTTGTTGGTGCAGTAGTTGTTGCGGGCGCCCAGAAACGCCGACGGTCCCGTGTGTGGCCGCGCAGAGGAGAGGAGTGGGACTGGGTGGTGGCGGAGGGGGTGAGGCTGTGCCTTCCCACAGCAGCTTTGGTCCGTGATAAATTGGAGATGTTCATGCAACCGTAGCCTGGTTCTGTCTGTAGCACTTCAAGGAATTTTCTACTGAAATGTGAATTAAATATTTGGATAAAACACTCTGCGTTATGAAAATGGTGGCTTTAAATTTGTGACGAGAGTTCTCATCTTTCCATCACCTGCAGCTCAGGATGGTTTCCTTATGGAAATAATTAGGAGAGAACTTCTGAAACACTGTGAAATTGCATCATAGCCCCAGTGGCATTTTCCTGTTGTACCTGCAAAGGGTTTACACAGAGCTTGCCCTACAGAGGCTAATAAGTATCTTAATGTAGGTGCATTACCTCATTTTCATCCTGTGTAATAACCAAGTTTTATTTTAAAATTGTGTTTTACAGTCATTCCAAGTAAGAACCTGTTCTGAGTTGTGCTAATTTAACAGTTAACTTTGGTGATGTTTAGAGTGAGATACGATGACCAAGCTTGTGGTGTGATGGTACAGGTTTCTCTGTCAGCTATCTTGCGTTCTGTATCTAATACACGATTGCTGTTAGCAAGCAGTTTTGATGCAGAAGAGGAGTTTGTTCCTGTGAAAATCTACTCAGCTGTGGAAGTAGAGATGAAGAATGAGTTTTATTGCATGTTTTGCTGTGAAGATCAAACCTAGATGAGATGCCCCTGCCCAGTTCTGCACTCAGCAGTGGAGGATGATGTTAGCCAGGTGTCATGAGTTCCGTAAGGTAATAACCGGACACCACGGCACCTCAAAACAAACATCTGCACTGGGTCTGTGAAGCCGTTACCTGTGACTTGTGCAAGGCTGTAGTTTGCTCTAAATAGCGATGCTAAAAAGGGCATAATGTTGTGTTCTCTCATGAGGGTCGCTTAAAAAAAAAGAAAAAAAAGAAATTGGTTTACAAATGAAGTATTTGACATTGGAGCAGAGCAGATTTAGCCCGGATTGAAATGTCAGTGTGATTATTCCCTCTTGATGGCTCGGTCTGTCACCCATAACCAACTCCTGTGGGAATGCCTTCGGTCCAAGGGAAACAAGCCGGACTGCTAATGAGCCCTGAGCAGTGCCTTTGCCTCTGCCAGACTTGGAAGGGTATCCTGGTGTAGGGCTCGGTTAGCGTCTTGTCATTTGTCCTAGCAGGGAATCCTAACCGGTCTCTTCAGCGTGTGACCTCCACAAAACGCACAAAAATAAAGTGAAATGAAGCACAAACCGCGGTGGCTCTGGTTCAGGACACAGCAGAGGACTTGAAGAGATTAATTCTGACATTGCTTAGGGGCAGAATTGTTCTTTAATTTTAGCAATTACATTTGAGGTAATCCTAATAACAATAATCCCAATAATCTGAAGTCCAGTGCAGAATCAGTGCTAAAATAAGCTATTTCTGGTTGTAATTTCTGGTCTGGTTTGACAGCGAGATTGCAAGTTCCATCCTTGATGACTCTCAGCAGTCAAGTGAATCATGTTTTACTGCTTTCGTATGGATGCAAAAAGGTATCTTGTTCTAATCTCTTACCTTTTTAACATTCTAGTTGTTGACCTTCTTTACTGGCGAGACATTAAGAAGACAGGAGTGGTGTTTGGTGCCAGCTTGTTCCTGCTGCTTTCATTGACAGTGTTCAGCATCGTGAGCGTCACAGCTTACATCGCCTTGGCCCTGCTTTCTGTCACCATCAGCTTTAGGATATACAAGGGAGTTATCCAGGCCATCCAGAAGTCCGATGAAGGCCACCCGTTTAGGTGAGATGTTTCTTAATTAATTAAGAAAAAGCGTGTTGTTTTGGGGAATTGGCAGTATTGGTGCTGTCAGGGGCAGGGGTGACACGTGCTGTGATATGTTACATAATAATTGGAATAGTCTCTGTACTGAAAAAATCTGTTACCCAGCCCATGGCTACTCTTTATTCTGTTGTTCTCAGCGGGCATACACAGGGGTAAAGAACGTGAACCGACAACCTGGTGTAGAGGATTTCCCTGGGAACACCAGAGTATATTCAGTTACATTAAATAAAAGAAATATTTAATCTAATGGAGTAATATGTGCATTTTAGAACGGTACAGTCTTCAGAATGTGAACCGGTGGCAGATGATGTACCAAATTTAAAGAACACCCAGGAGATGCAGCACTTCCAATGCAATATATTTAGCAAAAATCAGAATAAATGTAGCAGGGGCTACTTTTACCTTTTTGGAACTTTTTTTTTTAAAGAATGCTCTTAATATTTGTGTTTAGTATGTAGCAGCATAGCTGCATCCTCCATGTGCGAGGTTTGTCTTGTCATCAGCAGAATACGAGTTCATTGCAGCCTGCCCAGGTCATAAATCCAGAAACTTGGACTCTGAAGTCTAAGGCTTGAGGAGTTGAATCATGGGATGAATTTAGGTCCTCAGAGAGGACCTCTGAGCTCAGTAAGCCCTTGGGGCATACTGTGTGCGCTCTTCCCCGCAGTGTGGGAATACGGCGTCTGTGGTATTCATCCTTTCCTGTGTGGAGCACAGTGGGGCCCATTATTGCAAGGCTGCATTTTAGGAGAAATAAAAACTTAATCATGTGTTAGAGTAGTTACTAAGAGCGCATGTTTCCTGCCCCAGCCTTGTCCCATGCTACTCTGACTTGCTTCTCTCCTTTGATTAATCAATTGAGCGGTTCAGTCTCAACTTCCCTTGCACCTTTCAGAAACTCCTGCTTGCCCTCCTCTTTGCAGCTCTCTCACTAATTTTGTGGGGCTTCTAATTATTCTTATTTTCTTCCTCTCATCTTCAGTAAGGCAAAGTAAAATGTTTTCTTGGGTTTACCTCCATTCTTCCACGACTGTGTCATGGCTCAGTCACCCAGTGGAAGCCAACCTGTGCCTACAAAAGCTGTGGGACAAAACTCTGGAGTTGGGGAAGGGGTGTTTGCTTTCAAGCTTAGATCTGATAGAAAACCAATACATCTGAATAATTGGCAACAACATTCAGTGTAGCAGTACAAAATCTGTATCTTTTGTAAACCTATTTGTTTGTTTTTAAACATCAAGGCCTTGTCTGGCCCTCCTGAGGGTGAATAATTCACAGCTGAAATCCTCTTTGTCTACCCAGTAGTGCTCTGCAATATCCAAACAGCATTTCCAGGTTTACGGGAAGTTTTTCTTAGCAAGAACAAGCAAAACTTTTTCTACTTGTGCTCTTTCTGCAGCTTATTTCTAGAAATACTAATATTCCTAGGAAGCTTCAAGACATTCTCATCCAACGTACCTGGTTTCTTACTCTTTAGCTGTGTAGCTTCAACTGCAATAAGGGTATTTTTACTGGAATTTAGTGTGATAGTGAAGAGCACGTCCATGAGATCAATTTAATTTTTGATTCAGGTACCAAGTATCTTGCTGGTGAGCTGAGAAGTGTGGGCAGCAGAATGCAGCCTTGAAATGGCCGCCATCTGTAGCTACCTTTTAAAGGATTTTAATTTGTTTTGGACTTTCCACAAGGCCGAGTTTAGCTTTGCCTTAAAGGACATAAATGCACAGCAGGGGGCTTCTATGTTTTGGTTTAAAAAAAAAAAAATCAAACAAAACCACCCCAAAGCAGAAACTAAAGTAGAATTTTAGCAAGCGTAGTAAGTGTAAAATGTGTGCCCTGTTACAGATGTGCCGCTCAGCTCCTTCTCCCTCCAACATGCAAATTAGACAAATTATTCTCTGTTTAAAGAGCCTAAATTGCCATCGCCACCACAGCTACAGATAAAAGTCACAGTGTAGTGGAAAGAACACTTAACCAGGTGGGAGCCTTTTGCCTCTCTGCTGTCACCAACTGTAAGAATACATATTTTTTTTTTTTAAAAAAATATTTATTTATTTATTTTAAGCAAGTGATGAAAATCGTGTTCATTTTACCGTGCCTTAGTGTGTTTGTTACAGCTCAACGGTAACTTCAGAAGTGCCTCCTGGAGGGGATGAATGGATATGTTGCTTTGGTAGGATTTTTTCTATTTGAGAAACGAAGGAAGCTCAAGTCTGGTAGAATATTAGGCCACCTAATACAATAGCAAAAACTGAGAGTGACGCCCCCCCACATGCCCCAGCCTGCCTGTGTCCCATTTTTTTAAACACACCTTGGCTTTATTAGTGTGCTAGATTACAGCATATGCTGAGAAGTAGGAAGAGACTTCCTAGACCAAGCAGTGGTGCTGGGCACTGTTCTGGCCACTCACCAGCCTCCTCTGTTCACACACGTGTTCCTCACATGATGAGGTTTTTCTCTTTAAAACGTAAAAAGAACGTATGTTGGTATTGTGTACATGTAACACGTTGATACTGTTTGGCAGCACTCTTACAGTAAAGGTTCATAAGCTTCTCTTTCTTTCAGGGCTTACTTGGAGTCGGATGTAGCGGTGTCTGAAGAGCTTATTCAGAAATACAGTAACGTTGTGCTTGGTCACATTAATGGCACGGTCAAAGAGCTGAGACGTCTCTTCCTAGTCGATGACTTAGTTGATTCTCTGAAGGTAAGTTTCCTTCAGCGGCGGCATCCTGGTGTAAATAGATTCCTGGCAGACCCGGGTTAGCAAAGCCCGCTGGTCCTCAGAAACGTGAATGAACAATGGCATCTTGGCCCCGTGTAAGTAAATAATGAGGTTTACTTTGCTCGCTGGAAGCAATAAGCCGTTTTGTTTTTCAAGAAGCAGCTTTCTGGTAGCCACACTGAGCTGGAAATGAAACGACGTGTGCAGTAATGGGGGATAACTTTATCTGCGCTCTATTCTGGCAGTATAATAAAAATGAATGGAAGATGAATGGAAACTGAAGTAAGCTCGGGCTGGATGCAGTTCAGCTGTTCGGGCTCCTCGCTGGTGCTTACAGCAGAAACCTTTTGAAGAGGGCGTTCAGCGTGGGTCACTAACACACATCTGTCCCTCTTGAAAATCTGTGTTCGGGGCTGAACGGCCAGAGCCTGCTGTGGTTTTGTTTTTCTCTTTGTGTGTCTGGAGGTAATGAAGTGGTTAGCCTACGGTTACTTGCCTTACACAGTGTGAGTTCTTATACCCGTTTTTTTGCTGGAGGAGTGGGCGCTGAGCCATGCCCTCGTTTCACGAGGAAGGTGGGCACTTCTTCAGTCCTGGATTTGGGTGGGGAATGACTGCACGCGTGCAATAACTGCCTAACAGATATCTGGAACAGTCCAAGTAGTATTTAACAGCATTTATTGAAGGTGGCTGAGCAAAACTGACAATGGGTAATAGTAATAATGTTAAACTATATAAAAAATTGGCAGAAAACCCTTCAGTTTAGTTCTGTGAGAATTACATTTTCTCCTTTCAAGCTAATCTCCTTTCTTCATTTTTCAAACAGTTGTTTCCTTTACTGAGTACAACATGTTGTCCACTTCTTTTTCAGTTTGCTTAATCTTCTTGAAATAAAGGTGTATTTATCCTCCAGTAAATCCCTTACTTAGAGCTTTGTAAAGTCCTTTGAGCTGCTGTGGGGTTGGGGGAAGGGGTTTCTAGTGAAACTGGGAGAAAAATAGGAAAGCTGTAAAAAGCTTTGTTGTATTTGTGGAACAGAAATCGGAGGCGGGTCACAGGATCTTACCCAGAGTTTGTAGGTCCAGTTTCTCATTACGCTCCACTTGAAACGCGGCGTTGGTGCTGTGCAGGTCTCTGCAGTCAGAGTCCCTTCCCTCTGGAGACAGGGAAGATGAGAAGGCTGTCGGGTTGTTACCTGGAGTCTGCTGCTTGTGGTGAAGATTCATTTCCTCAGAAGGGAAAGAGGAGATGGGATACAGGCCTGGGGTTTTGAGTAAGGATATTCCTGCTCCTACAGGGTTGTGCAGTAAAAGGGTTTTTTTACGAGGTGGCTGTGCGTTCTAATTTTGTGGTTATTTTTCTGGACGTGATTGATACTGCTGCCATCATTTTATGGCAAAATGGCTTAAATAAGGCTGTTACTGTCTATGCCTTGCCAGCGTTTCCACACAGGGATTGCATTTTGATGGCTACATCCTCTTAGCGCTACCCGTGGGTCAGGTCTGTAAGGAGCTGTCTCACCTTCAGGCTTAAGTGGCTGAGTACTTGGGATTCATCTCTGCAGCATCTCCAGGACACAGCCTTGGCAAAAAGCATTCCTGCTCAGGGCTAGAATTGCATTTTGGTAACTTAAACATGGTGTGTGAGGAAGGAAAGGAACATAATCCTCGTTTACTGGGTTTTTTAAGGGCATTGAGTTTCAGTGTTCAAAGAAAAGTTATTTTGCTTAAGTCATGTTTGGCTCTGATTAAAACAACAGCAGAAAAAGTGGTAGTCACAAGGTCACTCGGATTTCTTTAATAATTAAGCCCTTTGTGATGTGTTCCTTCATCTGAGCTACAAGAATTTCCACACCATTTGTTTAGAGATCGCAATCCCTTGCAGTAAAGGAAAAGGAAGCAGTGAACCGCCGCTTCGGTTAACGCTGTTTTAAAAATCAGGCCTTTCAGAGGAACGGTGTTAGAAGTAGAATTAATTCCAGCCAGAATGTCTTCAAGGCACTCTAATAGCTTTTAAAATACAATGGTATATAGGAAAGACATGTTTATTCAGCTGAACTAATTCATTTCCCCTCTCTTCTGACATCTAAAAGGTTTTATGTAGGTTAATTAGTCTAATTTATGGTAGTTGAGAGCAACCCTTATATGAAACCAGTGAATGTCAGGACAGCTCACAAGCCCACGTTACTGATTTTGAAGAGTTTTTGCTTGAGGAGAACATTAAGATGCTGGGGTCTTCTGTAATATAATGACCCTGGTTTAAAAAAAAAAAAAGAAATCTTGGCTCATGTAGTTTAAACACCTTCACTATAGGAAACAGCACGTTTGTGTATAATTACAGTTACAGAGCTGCAGAAAATGTCTGCAGGTCAGTTTATTGTGTGTAATAGCTCTGGCTGTAAAATCTGTCTTGTTAAGATTTTCTTTTCTTTTCTATTAAACAATACTTCAGTCATGGAAGTCTTAAAATGGACTCTAAATATTTGTGCAGCAGAAGGAGAAGTTCCTCCCAGCTCTTGAGAGGAGCCCTTGCCAGGGAGTCCCCGGAGAACCCGCCGCAGTGGTAGCAGTTCGGAGCCTGCGGCACTGGGGCTTTCCAGCTGCCATCGTGCAGCTGATGTTTGGAGAAATGCAGATGTCGGCTCTCCTTGAGCTGTTTTGTAGTAAAGAAGCGGCTAGATGGACATTGCTGGATTTGCCATTAAACTGTAGTATGCTTTGGGTACGAGGGAGTCATCAATCACTGGAATGAGGTAGGCAAAGACTCAGTCCAGCCCCTCGGATGTACTGGGGTTTACTGGTTTACAGATCATGGTAGCGTTAAGGCTGAGCTGGGGCCCTGCGTGTTCCTCGCTCCTGAGTGTGTGGGAAGCTGCCGTCTGCTTTTCTTTTTTTTCTCTTAGCGCTTTAGACGTGTTTCAGGTAAGCCCTTTTGCAGCTGTTTGTCTCATTTCTAAGGAAAAAAATAAGAGACTGATAGGGAAATGTGGCCTTGAGAAAACGCCACGGAACCCCTGGAATGTTTTTTTAATGGTCAGAAGCTCGAGAAGAGGAGTTTTGGGAGGGTTGTCCTGAGGTCTTCTGCTGAACCTCATTTGCTTTTGGTAGCCGCAGCTTTCAAAAGAGCTGTTTCTACTGTCGGAGCAGAGAGAGGGGGTGGTCTTGCTGGGCTCAGTGGTTCCCTCTCCTGCCCGCTATTAATAAGTGAAGTGGCTTAAAAACCGCACGTAGAATCACAGTTTGGTATTAGACCCTGGAGCTGCTCAGGACAGACTTTGGGAGAAGCAAAGCCTGCATCAGTCAAATGTTAACTCCTGGATTTTGATCTTTCTTGGCCATAAATTCAACGCTCGCCCGATAGGATTGGATAGTTCTGATAATCTTTGGACTTTGAGATCTGATTAATGCCTGTTACCCCTCTGCTTACATAAACTCGCATTCTCAGAGTCTTCAGCGAAGCGGCTGAAGGTTCACCCGCCGCGGGGTGTGCCCAGCCCCAGTGCCTGCTCACGCAGAGGAGAGCTCGGGTTGCTCTGCTGCCTCTGCTTGAAGCCAGCATGTTCAGTTCAGTGAATGCATGGCCTGCAAGAGACTCATCCTCAACGCTCTTGACTTTCCTCCCTTCGCTGGGGAGGGCGCCGTGCCGTGCCTACAGAGCAGCTCTGAAAGGAGAGCCTTCGCCCCGTTACAGTGTCCTGCGCAATGGGGCTGGCAGCCAGCTCTCGCCTGGGCATCGCGCAGAGCAGAACTGGGCCAAGGTTGGAATGAATCATGAGGCAGTTTAGGGAAATCTGCTTTATTTTCCTTGATAAACCTGCCAAAACCCTTCAGTGGGAATGCGGTTGACGGTAACATTGCAGCCTTGTCTGAGGGTTCACTTTGTGCCTCTGGTGCTGCTTGCCTCACTTGTGAAACGAACTGAGCTGCATCCTTTGCAGTTAATCCTACTGAATTTGGATTTTGGATCGGCTTCGAGGGAAGCAAACTTCATTTTGTCACTGGGGTCATGCCGTTAAACTCGTATTGATCGGCGTGCCCTTATCTTGTTGTTGGCTGTTGATTTGGTTTGGTTGGGATATTTTGCATCTTACGGCAAGCTAAAATTAGATGTTCGGATACATGACTTGTGAGTAACTTGGCTGAGGACTAGATCCTTGCCCACACCCACAGTCCTTTGACATGCAGTTTTTTTGTCTCCCGTGCTTTGTACCCATCTTTTCCTTGCGTGTGGCTCCTGCTTATCAGAGTGCTTCACCTGCGGCTGTAAACGGTGCCCAGATCTGCTCTCCCCGATGCCAGCACTGTGTCTGGCTGGCTCTTCAGGGTTTTGCAGCCTCCTGCACAGCAAATAACCAGATGTGCTCAATTGATTAAAGGGCTGGGGGGGTCTCCTCTGCGTGCTCTGCACAGCACGAAGTGTAACTCGGTGCTTAGCAAGAAATAAGCGCTTGTAAATCCACTGTGTCTGACATCCAGATCCTGGCTTCTGCTCGGTTCCTTATGCAACACCAGAAGAAACGGGCTGTTTTTCCTGGGGGAGGAATCCTGCACAGAAATAGCGCTGGCAGCCGTCGGCCCCCTCCCACCCCGGCATAGGTCAGAGGTGTGCTTGGGACACTCTCCACCTGGCAGAGAGCGGAGGGGCTTGAACCGCTGCTGAGCTTTGTGTGAAGCTCCTGAAGCGGAGCCTGGACAAGAGCAGTCAGCGGGGTAGCGGCGGGCAAGGAACAGAGTCGGGGTACAAGTTTGGGGCTGGGGTATGAAGCCAGGAATTAGGGCAGTGCGATGGTTTAGGTGTCTGTTTACAGAGGGGGATGTCTTTGCTTCTGAATTTGTCTCGCTCTTAGAGCCAGCTTCCATTTTAGGGCACTGTTGACTTTGCTCTTTCCTGAATTTTTTAGTATCCAAATCTTCTGTGCTGTTTTTTTAAGGAAGAAAAGCCAATTAAGCCACCCTTGCCATGTTACCTTCCGGAGGGGCTTTTCCCCTGCGGTGACAGAACGCCCTGCCTAGTCTAGCCAGCGGCTCGCTGACACCTCTGCCGAGCCGAACCGTGATTTCGATAGCTCAGCGCTGCGGCCCTGGGGTGGATGCACCCGCGTGCGGGCTGCTGGGCTGCCACACACACAAGTGACCTGCTTTTCTTCTGGCACAGTCGCGAGCGCTGCGTCACGTGCCAGCCCTTTAACCCCTCACTTGCCTGGCTTGTTCTGTCCCTTTGAAGGGTGCAGGGGGATGCGCTGTCTTTGCCCGTCGTTCAGAAACGTGGAATTTGAAGTGCTGTATGAACACCGGGGGTCGTTGAACAACCGCTGAGTACTAACAGCTTTTGGTCACCAGTGACTTGGGCTGAATTCAGGCCCATGACCTGGATGCAAGAGGCCACATATCCTAGTAGTGAACCCTTCAGCCATCTTGTCACTCATCTGTGATGACGGGAGATGTATGAGGGTGGAGTTTGGGGCGTTGTAGTTTCATATGTGTGCGCAGAGAAGTTCTCTGATGGGTATGTTCTGGGAAGAGGGACTGTGGGCTGACACGCTGTTTTTTCCTTTTCAGTTTGCAGTGTTGATGTGGGTGTTCACTTATGTTGGTGCCTTGTTTAACGGTCTGACATTACTGATCCTGGGTAAGTGTTTTACATCATGTTAAACACCTGCCGTACAAAATAACCCTGGGAGAGCAGCACGGTCTGCTCAGTGCTGAGGCCGTTCCTGTGCTCTTGAGGGTAGCAAGATGTTCCACTTGCGTGTCCTTTTCCTAGGATGCCGATAATGCTGCGGAACAGATTGCTCTAAATTGCATTGTTGAATTCCTTGAGATTGCTGATTTCCCAGACATTTTATCTCTTGAAAGCACATTCTGTTGCGCTTGTCCCCATCAGCGCCAGCATCACTTTGGCTATCCTTGCTCTAGGGTGACTGTGGAGAAGGTACAGAACTGGCTCTGGCCATGCCCTGCTGCAGATGGTTTTCTTTCTTGTATCCCAGAGCAGGCCGGCGTCAGGTGTCAGGAACCGCCTGACGTTGGCAGAAGCCTAAGGAGCCTTTTTGAAGCATTTGCATAACCCACAGTGAAAAAGTGAACTGTGACCAGAGTTGCTGCACTGTTAACGAGACCTGGAGAACAGCCCAGCTTCTTCAGAGGGATTTTAAAATTACTGCTCAACAATTTGTATATGAGACTTAGTTCTTATTCTCGTACCTTTTTGAAAGCAAAGTCATAGTGTGGAAACAAGTCATTGTTTTACCTGAGCAGCACCCATTCTGTCAATATTTACACCTTTGATGTGCTCTTTTCCAGCTTTGATTTCGCTCTTCAGTGTTCCTGTTATTTATGAGAGACATCAGGTGAGTGTTCAAGGCGCTTCATTAAATGTTCTATAAAACTAGCTCTGTTGAAGCAAAGCCACAAGCAGGTAAAAACCAAAATCCATTTCAGTCTTCAAAGGCTGTAAAATGCAGGCCTTTACCCAGGAGTCAGTGCCAGGGCACAGGACATGAAGCTGCCGGTGAAGCCCAGACTGCGTGTGCTTCGCCCGCCTCCTTTTGGTGGAAGTCTAAGACGGCTTCCCCAGCAAACAGTTACGAAAAAGGCCCGATTAACCTGGAGGCCTTTGCTCCGCTGATCCCGATTTGGGCAGGACTAAAGCGGCAGTAGGCACGGTGCGTTAATCCTGATGTAAGTACTTCAAAACAATTTCTGAAGAAACCTTTATGGAGCTGATACTCAGGATTTGTGTCCTGAAGCCCTGTGGAATTTGTAGCCCTGACAAAAAACAGGAGGTGGGAGACGCTCAGCACAGTCTGGGGCTTCTCTTCTGGAGAAAGGAAGAGGTAAGGAGGAGCCAAAATAAAACACGTATAGTTAAATTATAGCCGAGCTTGAGCAGGGACTGTCTTCAGCAGGTCACAGCACGGGCGAGCGTAGCCAGCTCCGGCTTAGCAGGTCTTCTCCTCTTTCAAAAACAAGGTGGCTCAGGGAGGCCAGCCTGGGACTTGGGGAGGGAGGGAGAAAGGCAGGGAGCAGAGGGCGGAGCCTCCTGGGCTCCTCTTGGAGCTCCGAGGAGAGCCCACAGTGCTCTGCAGCGGCAGGCAAGACGCTTAACCCGGACTGGTCAATCCTCTTGGCGCGGCAGGCTGCTCTCCGCAGGCAGGCGGGCGTAAGCTGGTTAACAGGCCCAGCCCTCCTAAGCCATCGTCCTTCCCCAGGAGGGCCCTGGCTGCGCACCCGCCTGGTGGGGGTGGCTGCAGAAGAGGCAGGAAAGCGCCAGAGAGCAGGAATGCCGTTATTTGGGTACCTGCCCGCTCCTGTGCGAGGCAAACACCAGCACGAGTAAGAGCTGCTCTGTAACAGCTGCCATCTTCCATTTCAGGCTCAAATCGACCATT
>JAVSBS010022175.1:0-14816 GCA_033124195.1 Coracias cyanogaster
CACCCCACCCCAAGGACCCTGTTGAAGCTTCCAAATCTCCTCCCCAAGGTCCCTCAAACCCCTTCCAGACCCACCCAAATGTCCCCAGGACCCCCCCAAATGTCCCCACCTCCCCCCAGGTGACATCCCCAGGACCCCCCCCGGTACCTTCTGCATGCTGAGGGTGATCTGCCCCCCCTGGAACCCTCCGGAGCTGCCGGAACCGTAGGAGCCCGAGGTCAGCTGGGGACATGGGGACATCAGTGAGGACCTCGGGGACATCCTCCTCCAAGGACACCTTGGGGACACCCCCCAGACACCTCCAGGACACCAAGGACACCTCCAGGACACCTTGGGGACATTGAGAACACCCCCAGGAACGCTGGGGACACCTTGAGGACACTCAAGGGACACTGGAGACACCCCAAGGATGTTGAGGACACTTTGGGGACACCCCCAAGGACACCCCAGAGATGTTGGAGACACCTCAAGGATGTTGGGGACATCTTGGGGACACCCCCAGGGACCTTGGGGACATCCTGGGGATGTTGGGGACACCCCAGGTGCCATCAAAGCACCTCAAGTGACGTTGAGGAACCTCAAGTGACCTCCAAGTGCCATGAGATGACATCCAAGGAGACCTCAAGTGGCCTTGAGGAACCTCAAGAGCCACCCAAGTGCCAGGACCTGACCTCGGGAGCCAGGAGATGACCTCAAGTGTCACTGAGGAACCTCAAGAGCCACCCAAGTGCCATGAGGTGACCTCAAGTGCCATCAATAGGCCTCAAGTGACCCTGAGGAACCTCAAGAGACCTCCAAGTGCCACGAGATGACGCCAAGTGACACGAAGGGACCTCAAGAGCCACCTCAGGTGAGGCTGAGGAACCTCAAGAGACCTCCAAGCGCCACGAGATGATGCCAAGTGACACAAAGGGACCTCAAGAGCCACCTCAAGTGACGCTGAGGAACCTCAAGAGACCTCCAAGCGCCACGAGATGACCTCAAGTGCCACCAGGAGACCTCCAATGATGCTGAGGACCTCAAATGCCACCCTGAGACCCCTCGGAGGTTGAAGGACCACGGTGGCCACCCGGGTTGTCACCTGCTCGAGGGCCTCGGCCAGGTGCCGGTCCAGGCGTCCCTCCCGCTTGCGGAGCTTGGCGCTGTCCCACTGGAGCCCCTCCACCGTCGTCCCCATCTCCAGCACCTTGGTCTCGGCGGAGGTGGCCTTGTCCTGAAGCTCGGCCAGCTGGTGGTGGGACAAGGGAGACAGCGGTGAGGCCACCCAAGTGGTGGAGATGGCGACCAGGTCATGGCAGGGGGGGAGGTCAACCAAGGAACCCCCGTGGAGATGCTGGAACCCCCTGGAGATGGTGGTGGTAGAACCCCATGGAGATACCGGTCGTGTGAACACCAATTATGGAAGCCCATGGAGATGGTGGTGGTGGAACACCATGAGGACCTCAATCAGGGAAGACTACGGGAACGATGCTCATGGGGACATCAACCCTGGAAGCCCATGGAGATGATGGTGTCACCACCATGGGGACCTCAGCCATGGAACTTCATGGAGATGATGACGGTGGAACCCCATGGAGATGATGCTCATGGGGACATCAACCCTGGAAGCCCCTGGAGATGGTCATGGGGCCCTCTGGAGATGATACTCAGGGGGACAACCCCCATGGAAGGCCGTGGACATGGTAGAGGTGGAACCCCGTGGAGATGATGCTCATGGGGATATCAACCATGGAAGCCCGTGGAGATGATGGTGGTAGAACCCCATGGAGATGGTGGTGACGGGACCCAATGGAGATGGTGGTCATGGGAACCTCAGCCATGGACGCCCATGGAAATGATAGTGATGGAATCCATGAGGACCTCAACCATGGAACTCTGTGAGGACCTCGACCCTGTCACCCCATGGGGACACAAGCCATGGAAGTCCATAGAGATGCTGGTGGTGGAAGCCCATAAGAACCTCAACCATGGAACCCCATTGAGGTGTCAGCCATGGAACCCCGTGGAGATGATGGTGCCACCACCATGAAGGTGGCCACTATGGAACCCCATGGAGATGCCAACCATGGGGACCTCAGCCATGGAACCCCGTGGAGATGATGCTCATGTGACTCCATGGGGCCCTCAACCGTGCCCCCCCCTCACCTAGTGCTCCCAGTCCCTTCCCAGCGCTCCCAGTCCCTTCCCAGTGCCTCCCAGTCCCCTCTAACCCCCTCCCAGTGCTCCCAGTCCTTTCCAATCCCCTCCCAATCTCTCCCAGTCCCTTCCCAGTGCTCCCAGTCCTCTCCCAGTTCCCTCTAATCCCCTCCCAGTCCCTTCCCAGTGCTCCCAGTCCCCTCCCAGCACCCTGATACTCTCCCAGTGCCTTCCCAGTCTCTCCCAGTCCCCTCTAACCCCCTCCCAGTCTCTCCCAGTCCCTTCCCAGTGCTCCCAGTCCCCTCTAACCCCCTCCCAGTCCCCTCTAACTCCATCCCAGTCTCTCCCAGTCCCCTCTAACCCCCTCCCAGTCTCTCCCAGTACCTCCAGGGAGACGCGGTGGTGCTTCTCCTGCAGCGCCAGCGTCAGCTCCTGCAGCCGCCGGTGCTCCCGCAGCAGCTCCCGCAGCAGCGCCCGGCCCGGCTCCGACAGCTCCGCTGCGGGACCCCCCGCCGCGGGTGAGGGGTGGGGGGCCACGACCAGCACCCCCGACCCCCCCCAGCACCCCCCGAGCCCCCCAGGGCAAGGGGCCACTGAAATGGGGACTTTGGCCACCAAAATGGGGATTTTGGCCACTAAAATGGGGCTTTTAGCCACCAAAATGGGGCCTTTGGCCACTAAAAGGGGGTTTTGCCCACCAAAATGGGATCTTTGGCCACTAAAATGGGACTCTGGCCACTGAAATGGGGACTTTGGCCACTAAAATGGGATCTCTGACCAATAAAATGGGACTTTGACCACCAAAATGGGGATTTTGGCCACTAAAATGGGGCTTTTAGCCACCAAAATGGGATCTTTGGCCACTAAAATGGGGCTTTTGGCCACCAAAATGCGGCTTTTGGCCACCAAAATGGGAGTTTGGCCACCGAAATGGGGATTTTTGCCACTTAAATGGGACTTTGGCCACCAAAATGGGGATTTTTGCCACTTAAATGGGACTTTGGCCACCAAAATGGGGCGTTTGGCCACTAAAATGGGGCTTTCGGCCACCAAAATGGGGATTTTGGCCACTAAAATGGGGCTTTCGGCCACCAAAATGGGGCTTTTGGCCACTAAAGTGGGACTCTGGCAACCAAGTGACCACTAAAATGGGATCTTTGGCCACTAAAAAGGCATTTTGGCCACTAAAATACAGATTTTGGCCACTAAAATGCGATTTTTAGCTGCTAAAATGAGATTTTTGGCCACTAAAATGGGAATTTCAGCCACTAACCTGGAATGTTTGGCCACCAAAATGGGACTTTTGGCTGCCAAAATGGGGACTTTGGCCACCAAAACGGGGCTTTTGGCCACCAGCCCCCCCCCTTTGGCCACCAACCCTCCCTTTGGCCACCAACCGCCCCCCATTGGCCACCAAAACGGGGCTTTGGCCACCAACCCCTCCCTTTGGCCACCAACCCCCCCCATTGGCCACCAACCCCTCCCTTTGGCCACCACCCCCCCCCCTTTGGCCACCAGCCCCCCCCCGCCGCTCACCCCTGGCCGCCAGCCGCGTCCCCAGCTCCTGGGCGCGCCGGTGGCCGGTGGCCAGCGTCTGGACCAGGGTGGCCACCGCGCGGGGGGCGAAGGCCAGCAGGGGGCGCAGCCGCAGCTCCTCCCCCTCGGCCCCCCCGCCCCGCGGCCGTTCCGCGCTGCCCGCCGCGCCCCGCAGAGACGGCCCTGCGGGAGCCGCCGCCCTGCCGCCGGGAGGACGGAGAGGAGCCCCGCCGGGCACTGGGCCGGAGCCCCCGCCCGCGCCGCAGCGGTGAGTCCGGGGCAGCGCCGGAGTCGGGGAGGGGGGTGACGGGAGGGGTCGCGGCGCCGCTCGGGTCCCCGGCGGCGGCGGCGGGAGGAGGAGGAAGAGGTGTCGTGGCGTCACCCGGTGTCGCCGTGTGCCGCCTCCCCGCGGGCTGCCGCTCGGGAGCGGGGTTCCGGGACCCCCTCCTTCCTCCTCCGGGGTCTCCGATAGCGGCCCGGCCTTTTGCGGGGGGATTGCTGCGGAGCCCCGGGACAGCCCCGGGCGCGGGGCAGCGGAGCTCGCCGCGGGCGGGCCGGGCGCTGCGGCCGCGGCTTAGCGGTGTGCGGAGGCGCGGTTTTGTTTCGGGGCGGCCGAGCCGCGCAGCGCCCGCTTCCTTTTCCGAATCGCTTTGCTCACCCCGCGGGGTCCGCCAGCCGCCGTCGGGAAACGGCCGGGCGATGGACGCCACGCAGGTAACATTCAGCCCCTTTCCCTGTGGGTAACCCCCTTGCCCTGGCACCGGGAAAATAACGCGGGGGTTGAGCAGCGCCCTGGGAGCGGAGCCCCGGTCCCGGCTGCCGCTGGTCCGCTGTTGCAGCCGGCTGCTCCGCGGTGTCGTTATCAGCAGGCCTTATAAATGGCTCGCTTCCAAAGGAGCGCGGCCCCGCGCTGTCCGGGCGAGTTTTGCCGAACGCACGGCGGGATCACCGAATCACAGGATGTTAGGGGTTGGAAGGGGCCTCAAAGATCATCTAGTCCAGCCCCCCTGCCAGAGCAGGATCACCTACAATGGATCGCACAGGAACGCGATCTATTCTTCTCCAAAGAAGGAGACTCCACGACCCCCCTGGGCAGCCTGTTCCAGTGCTCTGTCACCCTCGCCGTGAAAAAGTTTTTTCTAATATTTTTATGGAATCTCCTATGTTCCAGCTTGTACCCATTGCCCCTTGTCCTGTCACTGGACGTCACTGAAAAGAGCCTGGCTCTTTAATATCTGGGATAATGAAGATGAGCTTCAGGCATTCGCCCGAAATAACAGTCTGCGTAAACTGTGTGTTATAGAAAGGCTGTGCTCCTTTTCTGGAACGCAGAATTCCTTTTCGGAGAGGAGGAAAGCCGTCAGCTCCTCGGTGTCTCTGGAGATGTTGCTGACGGGAGATAGTACTGCTTGTGATCTGCTGTCCAGACAAAGCAGGGTTCTTGGGACTGACAACAGGAAAGCTTTAAAAACTGCTGATTTTTCGTCTGGAAGGTTTCTTCAGTCGTTTCAACTTAGTCCCACGGAATGTCAAATCTGTTTGATCCATGAAGCATTAACACAGTTGAGGCCTTGCTGGTGCTTGTTTAGCATCACCCTGATTTTGGAAGTTTTGAGAACACACTAGCTGATACTGAGGTGTGAGCCCTCAACAGATGTTGAGGGCAGAAGGAAAGGTGTGCGGAGTGTTCCTGCTCACCTGTCTTGGTGAGCTCTGCTCTCCAGCTAGTGAGAGTTTAGAGCTGATACAGCCTTAAATGAAGGGGAGTAAAGGAGAAGAACATGATTTCACTCGGGTACTATCAAGTAGCTGTAGAAGGGACTGGTGAAGCTCTCTGAGCTGTTTCACTTCAGAGTTCCCTGCAGACCTTCGAGGATGTTTGTTGTTTCAGTCCTGCACTACTTTTTAATCAAAACTCCAGAGCTTTGAAGTAATTTGTTTTGCAAATATATGGCTTTCTAAAGCTCTGCCTTAGAGCCCTCCTCTCCAGATGCTGATTTAAGCTGCTTCAAAATTGGAACTAGTTGAGAAAAGAGGGATGTGTGATTGTGGTCACTTGGGGGCTCTTTGGCTTCTTTCTGTTGTGGAGTTTTGAAGATGTTGTAAGCAAACTAAGTTTGTCAAGACTGATCTAGCTTAGACATAGAAATGAATAGATCTTTTCCCTGCTTTAATCATGAGTCAGGGAAGGAGCTCCTTTAAACATGCTGCCCTGTCAAATTTGTTAAAAACTGACTTTTCAGGAAAAGGGCAATCTAGCTCAGGTTTCTGTCAGAAGCGTAAACTTCTGAGGTACTTCAAACTCTGTTTTATAAATGCTTGTTAATGCTTTTACAATCTGAGGAGGAATATTCTCATGTTGCAGGGAAAAATGTTGAACTTGTACGCTTTTCACAGGGATTTGAGTCAGGATAGAAAGTCAGACTGATGTGCTCCTGTTCTTTCATTAGTGCTTACTGTATTATCTCAGGGTTTTACTCCATAAGGAAATAAAATACTGAAATTAATAGAAAGTAATCTTGGGGGGGGAAGTTTGACCATTGCTCTTCGTTAGATTGTTTTTTTTCTTTTTAAATTCTGTTGAAGTGATCAAGATGGGTGTTAGGTGGGGCAGTACTTACCTTTTTTTTTTTTTTTTGTCTGCCCTTATGCTTTCGAAGAAATGTTTGTGCAGTTACCTAGTACAAGAAAACTATATGAATGTTCTGTATGCTGTGAAGTTGTGCTCAGCCACCTCTCCATCCAGTAAATCTTTGCATGGAGTATTCAGCCAAGTTTTAATGAACTGTGTCAAGTCTGTTAGTAGGCTTTCATCTCTTCGCTGACTGCTGTTCTACCACCTGGCCCCGCTGCCCCCCCTCTCATTTCCCACAACTTCTGTTTCCTAAAGCCTGCAGGGGAGATTTCTAAGGGTTTTTTCTCCCTTCTTCCCTCCCCGGGCTGTGAAATTTCTGTCACTGTAGGCTGTCTGTCAAATAATTAAACTGTTAGTCTCTTGGGCTTCTGTTTCAGAGTAGAAACAGAATTGTGAAGGAAGACAGAAAAAGACCTTCAGTGAAGAAATAGAGGGAACTGTTTTCTGGGAAACAGGATAGTCTTGCTACCTAAAAGTGTGGGGTTTTCCTTCAGTACATGCAAAATGATAGAAGCAGTACAAACACAGAAGTCGATGGTCCTATTGCCCAAGCTGTCATGTGGAAATAAATCTTGGTGAGGTAAAACTGTGGTTCAGAACGCAGCATGCTGTTAACAAAGATCTTGCTTCTACAGCAAATGTACTGTTGGGGAGGAGGGGAGCAGTAGCTGAAAGCTTTTGAGGCGGGTGTTTATATAGTCCCTATTCTTACAGGAAATGAAACAGTATTGTTGTTCACCTAGGCTGTTGTGATGAGTTGATGAGGAAGTAAAAAATACCGCTTGTAAATGCCAAACAAATCTTCTTTACTGAGTGAAATGTCTGTTTGGTTTTCTTTTTCCCTCCCATTCTGATGTGGTCATAATGACGTTGAATTAATAAAGCTTTTTTATTTTTTTAGACAGCATTTACAATTTTATTATAACAGGCTGTTGTGATGATATAGTTCACAAATATCTCTTTAAAGACACGAAGCAATGGCAGTCTTGGTGTTTCCTTTTTTTTTTTTTTTAAGAAAACAACCAAACAAACTTACAAGAAAAAAAATTTTTTTCCAAAAGCTCTGATTCACTTTAGAGCACTGTTTCTGGATTTTGCTTGACTGGTTTCTTCTGCTGTTGTCTTGTGTTTTGGGTAAAGCTGATAGCCTCTCTGTTTAACTTCAGCCTATCAATAGTTTCCTTCCTTCCCTCTGCTGCCTACAGCTCTTCCACTAATACTGAGTGGAGAGTTCACACTCAGCTTACAGCTGGAGCAGTGTAAGGGCTTTCTAGGCCTGTTGCTTCCACTGAAAATGTATGAGCAAACATTGAAACTAGTGTGACTTTCACAAGTTTTCTAGATGTTGAAATATCTAATCGCGACAAAAAAAAAGGAGAGAAAAAAAGTAATTTACTGTGAAAAATTAACGTTCACTTTCTTGGTATTGGGAATGAATAGAGGAGACATATTGTTGCTGCTTTGTGGACTTACTTTGACCCTGGACTTGAAGAATCTGCATCGTTTGGGGAATGTTCTTTTAAAAGATGATCAAGGAGATGGTTTCTCCACTTAAGAAACTCCCATCAGTTTAGAGACAGTAGAAGCAGCTCTGTGTAGCTTTATCTTAAAACGAACACTTGGCCAGCTTGTAGCAACAGCAAGTTGCATGCTTTTCTGGTAATTTATCTCAATTAATTCATTCTTGTAATTGCCTACCATAGTAAAGAGATGTGGTGGAGCTTGATGTTTTGAGGACTGACATTGACTTGCAAAAGAAAGGCGTACGTGCAGTGCTGAACCTCATAAACAGAGTGAATGATGTTTAGGAAACAGTGCTTGTAATAGGGTACTGATTAGCAGCAGATGCATTAGTCAGAAGTGTTTTATTCAGGGTAACCGGTTCTGGTTTGTACACAGTTGAAATCCGGTACAGTATTTTGCTATGTTTGTTACAAAACAATGCTTTATTCCATCTGTACTCTACAACAAGAAAATCTGTTGCAGATGTAATGTATATCGTAGCATAAGAAGCCTCTTGAGAGCAACTAAAAGTGTTTGACAGATGGTAAGAGGCATTTGGGAAGTAAGATTTTAGCTTTGAGGAAGTAGCTTGGACTTCTGGTGTTAGGAGAGGAATAAATAAACCTCATTTTCTTCACACTCTTAATTGTGGATGTGTGGTTTTATCTCAGCTTGTTCCCTCAGTACAGGGTGCAGCAGTGATTCTTCATCTGCTAAAAATGCGACATCTGCTTCTTTCGAAGTTCTGAAGGTTACAGTGACTTTGACACGATATGGGAGTGTGTGTATCTGATTTTCCTCTTTTTTTTTTTTATTCAACCATTCATTCATTCATTCCTCCATTTGAAAGTGTTCTCGTTGCATCTCAGCTTGAGCTAGTTCATATGCTATCTGTATGTTCATGCATTTTCCAGTGCAATAATCCTGTCACCCAGCGTTTGTGTTGCAGTACTGCAGAAGCTCTTAATACGACTATTCAGTTGAGATAAGGGAAAACAGCTTGTTTCTCCCAGAGTTATCTTTTGCTTGCCTGCAAACTGAAGCCTTAGAGTTTTGAAGGTTATTTTAAAAGACCAGTGGCTTGCTTTTTAAAAGGCTTGGACTTTGGAGTGCAGCTGTATTACTGGGCACTTAAACATGTTAAAATAAATTAGTGTTCTTGCACAGCCTGAGGGGGCATGCATATCGTAGGTGAGTTTTTTCAATTGACAGTTTTAGCCATTTAGGGAATTATGCATCAGAAGAAAATAGGTTGGGTTTAATATTCTGGGGTTTAAAGCAGGTGGTCCAGTAAAACAGAGTTGGATATTTGACTGTGTCTTGGGCTTATTTTGGGAATGCTTTATTTATCTTAGGAATAGCTTTAATAAATTAAAGGATACTTTTCATCTCTCCTTTTCCCCTTGAAGTAATGAATAACAACTGTAAATTATTTGACTCTTCAAATGGCAGAAGCATCATTCCAAACCTGGGTTTGTCTGATGTATAGTAGGTCTTTTTTAAAGTAACTACAGAGGGCCTTGTCTCAGTGGTGGGCATATTTTTCCTCAAAAAGATGGTCTTTAGATGTTGTATTTCTTCTGGATTATTTGGGGAGTTAAGGCAAACCGCTTGTTACTTATAACTAGATGATGCTTCTTGGAGTGTTATATTATTGATAGGAGATGTGTCTGGTGAATTATAGGTTCAGTTTGTGACTAGTTATGAATTATAAAAGATGCCTGGCTGTGTTCTAAAGGAGAAATTTGACATTTTAAGATTTGTAAAACACATACTGCCAGGTACACAGCAACTTCCTTTGCTTGAAATTTTACATGGATTTTTTTAATTCTAACTACTGTTAAGATGTGTAGTAAAAAGGATGTTTTTACAGGCAAAGTGAGTACTTTTTAGGTAAAACATGGGCAATGTTGGCTTAAATATTACATTGACAGATCTCATTTTTTTAGTTCATATGTTCAGATTTTATGGTCTCTGAAAGTTTAAAAAAAGTGTGATGATGCTATAAATCTGAAATTAGATACTCTTAAGTGGCACTGAATTAAGAAATGTTCACTTGAAAGCTGAGCTTCCCTTGTCTAGTTGCAGTATAGTAGAAAGCATCACTTGGTATGAGGATATGTACTGACAGATACAAGCTCTTTTCAGTACTTGCACATTAAATTCTGGTGTGAATATCTGCTTATGGACCACTGGTCATAGCATGAGAGGCCCCCTCCCTCCATGGTCTGTTTCTGCTCATGATACCAGTACTGTAGAGTGGATGCCTGGAGTTAGGGAGAAACACTGCTCTCGATCACACTAAGCTTTTAGAATAAATCTGTGCAGATTTGTTACTCCCTGTGCAAGCTGTTCCTTCCAGAACCATCTCAGAGGTGACTGCACAAGGGACCTAATGTGGAGTGCTTCCCTGTGTGTAGGGATGTGTGATGGAAAGGAGCAGGGTAGGAGTCTTGTTGTCCATGTGGTGGGACGCCGGTGCTGCCCAGAGGGGAAGGAGGCAATTAGTTCGCTGTGGAGGTTTTAGTGCAACTCGTGAACCTTTACACTGCATAAAGCAAATACTGTTCTTAGGCACAGAAGGGATAGCTAGGACATTGTTTAGACGTTAAAGCAGAGAGTCTGCATAAACTGCAGTTTGTTGTTTTGCGACTGCGGGAGTCAAATCCTGCAGTGCCGTACTGTACCAGGAGGGTGGGTTTACCATTGTTTGTCACTGGAGAACTAGTCTAAGAGAACTACAGCCTGAAAACAAATATTTAACGTGGCTGTAGAAGATCACTAGTCTCCTTCCTTGCATTACTTTACTCTTGTCTGATAAGAGCTCCATAATAAGACTTTCGATCTAAGCAGTTTCTTTTGCGTAATTGAGGGCTCTCATAATTTCTTCCTGTACTTTTTCCAGCGGAAGGCAATCACAAGTTTATTTGTGTCTCTGAACTGAGCCGTTGGATATCTACAGAGCAGTGCAACTGACTGCGTAATGCATGGAAAATTTTTTGGTTGAAAAAATATATTATGCTTTCGTGTATATAACACAGGGTATGTTACCTGAGCCTGACTCTTGGGTGTGAACCATTTAACTACTTCTTCCTCCTCATCCCTACTCTCACATGTGTAGCATGAAAATGAGGCAGCTCATTCGCTTGATGGATTCATTTATTTGTTCTTTCTTGGGCAGTTTACTGTTGGTGTGTCTCCGGCATTGTAGACAGGCATGGGTAATCCTTGTGCTTCTTGTACAGGAAGATGGCAGTAGTGACAACTGCTCCTTGTCTGTACTGCCACCCGCCCCTGGCTGCCGAACCTGAAGCTGCATTTTTATGTGTTTTTCTGGACGCTGGCTCCGTGGAGTTTACAACTGGGAGCCAAACTTAATGTAATTGCTAGGAGTGGTGCTGGGTGGAGGTGGTGCGGACGACTAGGGAAGCTTTGTTTCAGGCTTTGGTCCTATCTAGGTGAAGAGAACATGTGAAGCCAACTGAGCACTTCAGAAGTGGACTTCTTTTCTCCTGAGTAGGTGGGTGTATAATTTAATGGTTTTGGAAGAAGTCCAAACCGTCTTCCATCCGTTCTTCTAAGTAGGATGGTGAGGACCTTCTGCTTATTAGTTTTATTTAGGAAAAGACATCTGGGATTACTTTTTTTTTTTTTTTTCCTGTGATATATGACCTGTCTACTTTCTCCTGCAGCTCCAGCTATGCTGCCTGTTCCTCTTTCCTTGGTTACTTACAGTCTTTCTCCTCAGTTGGTCCCCTACACAGATCCTGGTTAAATTACTGCAGGGAGTTTTCTGCCTCATTTCTTGTAACTCTAGCCACCATCTGACTAATCATGGCTTTAGCTGTTTTCAGGAGATTACAGTTTTAGAAGAGGGCATGATCATAACCTTATATTCCCTCCTGATAGCTCAGATGCTGTGGAGGACTACTAGCTGGGGGAGGGGACTGGGTTTTGGGGTTGGTTTTTGTTTGTTTTTTTAAGCAATATGTTTGGTCATGTTGTACAGATAGTGGTGTGTGCTGCCTGTATGTGATACAGACAGTGCCTGTGTAATATGTGCTTTACTGCAAGGACTCACTTAACCTATAGAACATAATTTGCATGTGTATATGTAAATATTTGTGCATATAAAAGTGTACCGATACTACATCAGAAGCAGATAACCTCCTGTAAACAGCTGTCCGGCAATCCTCCGTGCAGGGGTCTCAGTCTTCAGGCTAACACAACAGTAGAGGCAGCTGTGACCTGAAGTCCTTCATGTTATTTGAAGCCTCCTTTAGAAAAAGCAGCTTTTTGTATGGATAAGCAAAGCAACTTTGATTAATCTGTATGATGCAAATTGTAGACTTTGAAACTCTTTGGTTTGATTAGTGTCTTCAAAAAAAAAAAAAGGTCGCAATTCTAAGCCAGTAATTCTAGCTTCAAAATTTATACTAAAGATTTTCCTAGCCAGTCTGTTATGACCTGTTGGAGGCTGAAACATTAATGTGACAGTACCTGTTTCTTGTACTGAAGTTACAGTCTGGTAATCCCATCAGTAGTTAAAAAGTAATCTTTGTGATTGTAGAGCAAAGGCAATAGGGTAACATTTGAATCTTATTTTGTATGCAGAATTAAGGACTCCACACTAATCTACGTGTAAAAATTTACCACTTGCTGGTTTTAAAAACAGTACTTTGATTCTAGCTTTCCAGTAGGATTGTGGTTATACTTAACTGTCACTAACCTGTGCTATCTTGAAAAGGGACTAGATAAACGTTAATGCAAACAATTACATTAAAATACCTGTGGTAGAAAATCACCAGGGGAAAACAGGGCTTAAGGCCTGGGATATTTACCAGCAAAAAGAAACCTCCTCTATACAAATGCTGATTCTATCTGGATGATACACAAAATTACTGAGCATAAGGAGAAGTATTAAGACAGATTTAAAAAAAATCATTAAGAATGAAAGTTCTCCCTTGATGAAGTAAATTCTCCTTTCACTAAAAAAGGAAGCCTATAGAGGCAAAGAAGTACTGAAGTAGAAAGTATAAAGCTTATACGTGCTAATCAAGGCAGAAAACAGAATGGAGAACAACAAGCTGCCCTATAAAATGAGGGGGAAAACTGGCAGAAAATAAACACAACTGTACAGATGTGTCTGTACAACGTCAGCCACTTGAATTAAATATTAACTATACACACGTACTGTCAGTGTTTTAAAGAACAGTGCTTGATATTCCTCTGTATACATAATAAGAATATTTTCTTCTAAGCTTAATAATCAGTTCCTTTCAGTGTCATCAGCTCCGTTTGGTTCTTAGCTTGGAGTGGAAAAACATGCTGTCTTTTTATGTGAACCAAGAACCAGTGTAAGGAAATGAGGCCTCTGGAGTGAGAGCGTCTGTTTTTTGGTGGTTTTGCTTTGTTGCGTTTTCTAAATTTGTAGAAGGCCTCTTTTCTGGTCACTGTCAGATCATAGGTTACAAATCATGCTAGTTTGGTTTTCAGAGGCATGTTCTTGTTGGATTAAAACAAGCTTAGCACTCTTTTTCCCTATTTTTGGCATATAAACAATGTTTGCCTTCAGGGAATTTTAAATATTGTTGATTTCAAGTTTCTTCCCAAACAGAGCTTGATTTATATCAAAAAGAAGGTAAAACATCTGGTAGGTGATTGTTATTTTCAAGCATAATTTTTTTTTTTAATAAAAAGTGACAAGAACAGATTTTTTTAATGCATAATTTTGGACCTTTATTATTTTATTATCAAATGATACTTGATCCCTCTTTATGAAATGAAGAAAAATGGTTGGGTTTTGTGTATCTTGAGCCACTTTCATCTGTGACTGACAGATTGTTTTTGTAAATACAACCCACTTAGGAACAGGACTTGTTTTTTAATGTAAATGTATTGAAAGAACCTCTGTTTTATTAATTGCTATGTAAGCAGCATAGATGGAATAAGGGCATAAGTAGAATAATGCAAAAGTCAACATTCAGCTGTACTGTTTCAGTTGCTCTGTTCCATGAATGTTTCCAAGTATCACCTGTAGTCTTTAATTTGAAAAAAGAAGAACTATTTTTATTTTTGCATCCTATATAAATTAAATGTTTTCCAATAGGAAGCTCAGAAAAATATATTGCAGGTATTGCTCTACTTACCTTCCTGCATTGTAGTTCTTTGTTCCCTAACGTGGATTTATTTCTGAACTCTGTTCTTTAATTATTCTGTATAATATATGATGGATTCATCCTTCTTCTTAATACAGGCACAAGAATTCATTATGCTTCCAAAATTCTTAGCAGTATAACAGTTCTCATGCTGTGAACAGTTAAAAAGTCATTCTGCCTAATATATTGGTTCTTCAGCAGAACTTGCAACAATATCTTATGCATCAGGTTATTGAGGATCCAGCAGGAAAATTACACTACTGCATGGCTTAGTCTACTTTTGGAAAAAGAGACCAGTAATTCTTCTCTACCACCATGGTCACTGATATTGCTGAACAGGAGCCTCAGGCCTCTCAAACTTCTGGCTCTTTTTTTATTTTTAATTTTAAACTTCAGGAAGCGAAGTCTTATTGCATCTTAAGTAAATAGTGTAAAAGGTAACTTGATTTGTGTATTGTTCCTGAGAACTATAAAGACAATGAGTTTTAGTTAAAAAAAAAATCTGAATATGGAATATTATCTGGCAGTTGACCTGTGAATTTGGTATGTACAAAAGGATTTGTGCTGGCAGGCACAGTAGAGGAAAGGGAAACTAGAATAACAGAGACTTAATGTTACTCTTGATGTGTAGTGTCCAGAAGTGGTAGCTGAAACATGGCTGAGGTGTTGTGCTGGTTCAGCCATCGTCATTTTTATGCTGCCATCAGTTGCCTGATCACACAGGCCAACACTGGACTCAGCAACATCCCCTCAGAAGTCTTCTTTCAAATGGTCCTGCCATAGGTTCCTGTGGGCCCAGCTCCTCCACTGCCCACTGTGGTGCCAGCATCGCCTGCTGGACACAACAG
>JAVSBS010022175.1:14916-27773 GCA_033124195.1 Coracias cyanogaster
CCAGCTCCTCCACTGCCCACTGTGGTGCCAGCATCACCTGCTGGACACAACAGACAGAGATGGCTCCCTCAACAGCCCTTCACATGGAAGGACACCACCAAGAGAGCTCTGCAAGATGCAACCAGCCCCAACAGAAGTTCACACCCAACATGAAGCTCCTCCAACTAATCGGCTCCTGGTTAATATAATCCAGACCTTGCCCACCACCCCAACCATGACCACCTGGGTGAGGGCAGAGACACAAGTGGGCCAGGTTCTGCCTCTGGAACATGAAGCCAATAGGAAAAACAAAACATTTTGCTAGGTTGTGACTCATCCACAGGTCAACTCCAACTTGGGGTCCACAACTCGGACCCCAGCACTTCATATATTGTTGAGATCTGGGCTGTTATCCATTGTAGGCATTTTTGTGTGTTTACAAAAGTGCTTACATTTCCAGTGTTAGCGATCAATTTCATTTCATCAGTGTGGTGGGTTTGGGGTTCTTCCTTTACTGTTAGTTTTTTGTAGGTGATTAAAATGTAAAGTGCTTGCTTAGCAGATATTTCTGTCTTAAAAGTGCAGACTTAAGGAGCTTAGGTTATTTTTCTTGCAAGATGAGTAGCACCTGTTGTGGTTCATATGGCTTTAAAGTGTTGGGGGAAGTGTTGCAGAAGCAAGCTCTTGACTCATAGAATGATTTTCTGAATATAGTTTAGTGCCTTGATAATAGGGATGATGTTTGAGTTTGAGCCTCTGAGAGTTCTTGGATGGGGGGAAGGAAGAGAGGCGTGTGTTTTGTGTGTGTGTATTTGGTTTTTTGTCAGGGAGCAGCTGGTGTTTTCATGACTTGTCACTTGTAGCTGACCTCTTGCAACTTGCACTGTGTTCTGCAGCAGGGCAGCCCAGACAGTAGAAATTCTAGAATAGCAAAAAGTAATTGCTGAATGAGTTTCATGTCAGTGCAAACTTGGAAAAAGACCCGAGTGAAGGAAGGTGTCTGTATGCCATCACGGTTTTAACTTGCAGGCTGAAAGCCCTCACAGAGTCCTCACCACCTCCTCCAGCATCAAGGGTCCCTGGAGTTGCATCTTGGAGGAGGGGAGATGATGGGGCTTTTCAGTTACCGCTTAAGGATGTAGTAGATAAAATTTTTCAACTTCATTTAGTATTTGCCCTCTTCTTGTGATACAATCTCACTGTTGCCACGCACAGGGATTGAAAGCCTGCTTTAGCTTAGGTGCTAAAGTTTAAGCTAAGGTGTGCTTATTCTCCATCCTGTTACAAGATCATGTTTGCCTGAAATTTGTTTTTTAAAAACCAGAATTTTTAAGTTTTCATATTTGTCCAGTTGTAGCCATCTTTTAGATGATTCCTCTGCCATTAACTGTTCCAGTTATACCTGTCCAACACTTTCAAATGCCTTTTCTCTGTCTCATCTTTACTCTCAGGTTTCTGCTCGGATAGCCACATTGTTTACTATCACAAACAACTACTTTGCCTTACCATCACCTTCCAAGTTCATAATAGTTTTATCTTAGTCCCACACACCCATTTTTCTTCATTCACTTAAGCATATAGTAGCATACTTGGTTTTCTTCTTGGCTGCTATCCTACCTATCTTAGCAACTTGGAAACCTAGTAATGTTCTTCTCCATTCCTCTGCTTTGCTTTACTTTCTCCGGAGAAAAATACAGGTATTCAGTGATTTGAGCTTGCCAACATACATGCAAATTTTGCTGTTGTGAAACTTAAACTATTTCTACTTGAATCCTGTGCATGGCAATCTTTGCTACTTAACTTGTAAAGATCAGGCTATTGTAGCAGCATGGGAAAAGCTGTAGTGAAGGCGCTTATGTCAGCATCTCCTCCCACCCCAAACAAATTACTACAAGCATAAGCTGTACAAGCAAAACAGTAATGCTACACTCCTCCCAGTACTGTGTCCGGAGAGGCTGTTAGCAGCATAAATGTATTTGCTAGGACCAACATTTGTAGGAGCCCTACTGCTGATACTCTGGTGGAATGCAGCGGTATCAGTCTGCAGTGATATCAGTGTGCTCTCAGCTGGGGCCTTGGACTTTGTTATGTCTGCAGATTTAATGATGTCTCATGCCTCTTGTAGTTCCCAGCAAATGTTTTGTTGAGTGGCAATGACAGTAATATTGATCTTAAGAGAAGCAAGATGTCTTTCTTGTAGGAAGTGGAAATGCTGGTCTGGCATTCTGATTTGTGAGCGTTATGATGAGAAGCTCTCATGCCTAGTGTCCTGGGAGAACCTGTTTGAACCAGTGTTTATGCACTTTGCTTGAGATGCATAATGAAGCTGACAGCTAGGAGAGCATTTTTAGCTGCGGGAGCATTGAAATTGCTGTTGAAGTAGTTCTTAAAACTATTGACTTGCTAGTGATTGAGCTGCTTTTCTACCCATTATGAAATAAATATGAACAGACCGTGATGGCAGCATGGAATTTTCATAGTTGTGCTCTTAATTCAGTCTGTGGAACAGAATCTCTAAGAGCTGTAGCAGTGGGATATAGCATAGTTTCCATTTCTTAAATAACTCCAGTTAAATTTTAGGAAGCAAATTACGGGTCAAAGCAATGTATACCTGAATGCATGTAATTTATATTTTCCAGGAGTGAGTGGTGGTGCATTTTTGTGAAGCTCATGCCATGCCTGTCTTGAAGTGGGCAAAGTCACCTTTCAGACAGAAGTGACTGCTTCTGGGAGGTTCTGCATGGGAAGCTTGTTGCTGAGGGACTAGAGCCATCTTAAAGCAAGTAGTTGGAGAGGTTAGTGTGAAACTCAGGTGTTTGCTGTGCAGGCCAGTATTTTCTGGAAAGCTTGTGGCATGATTCCAGGCAGATGGAAGTCCAGAGGATCCAGATATACCCTCCTACATCAAAACAGCACTTTCTAGTCAGGAATTTGAGTCTATTACAGAAAAATAGCTTCATTTTGATCAGCTGAAGTATAATGTCTGAATGTGCTCAAATCCCATAAACAGGAACAGTTTATTATGGATTTCTGTTTTAAGGATGTTCTCACCTGCAGTAACTTCATGCCAATTAAACATAATTTCTTTACAATACATATCTTTAGTCATCTGAGCAGGGACCAAGATTTTGTTCTTCAAATTAGTATGTCTTCCATACTTTTCTACTACATATGGTGTGTTCTGCTAAAGATCGTTACAGAATAGACAGTAAGACTGCTGCATATTGTGCTGCTTAGGCCTAGATTAAGGTAAAGAGTGTAAAATACTGTGTCTACTGCACAGCTATGTACAATAGCTGTCAGGGGTAACTTGACAGCAATCAAGATCACTCATTATAGCAGTTAAATGCTTGAGATGTGTCTTAACTTGGCTAAAAGTCAGAATCATCTTCATGTCACCTCATAAAGATGCTGCTTTCAGAATGAATATCTAATTCAAGCTTGTCTAAACACCTGAACAAAGCTTGTTAAGCAGACGTATTGTGTATATTTGAAAAGAAAAAAAATTAATGCCACTTGGAACACCAGTAGTGAATGAATGAAGTTATAATCACTGGGAACAAAAAATAATGAAGTTAAAACTGAGTGGTAATGATAAAATGGTGATAATCAGATTCCCTTGAAAATCAGAAATGGCTTTAGCTACTTTTCCTTCTGTTGAAAAAGAAAAATTATCTTTCTGCCTAGTTTTAACTGGTAGAAAACCCCGTGAATTTATTTGCTCTAACACTAAACACTAATAATTATGATTAATGTGAAGAAATAGATAAAACAAGAAAATAGAGAGAGGTGCAGATCTTTTCTTCAGTTGTCGTGGTGTGACAGCCTCCTATACAAAATAGCATGGAAAATTGTTATGTTATTAAAAGAGCAGAGTTTCATACCTGGCTTAAAATATTTTAATTTTACATGAATCTCAAGCTCAAATGGGAAAGTCTGGAAACAGGAACAATAGTAATTTAAGCAAAGCAACAGAGTGCTTCTGGTCTGCACCTTTGACAGTATTTGTCGTGCAAAATAGCTCTTGTTCTGAGTCTGAATATTCTGAAAGACTCTTGTAAGTGGCTGGACATTGGTCTGCTATAATCTTTTGTTCCCTCCATTATTTAGGGGTGTGACTAAAATCTTCTATTCCCCTCATTTTTCAGGGGTGTGGTAATAGAATAACATAATGATTGCCTTAGCTGGAACAAAACCAAGGGGTTGAAAAGGAGGTGATCATCGGCTAGAGATCCACATGCATCTGAACATCATGGTCAACATGATTTACTCTTTTATAAGAGGAAATATGTTACCCATTGTGAAATTGCTAAAATGCTGCTTTTTCTCAACAAGGAAGACAAATTTAATATTACAAGATGTTTTAAAAGTTCAGAACTACTTTTGATCAGTTTAGAACACTGTGTGTGTCTACAATGGAATGCTGCCACTCTTAGAGATATTCTTGAAAATGGGCAATTGCTTGTAGTTTTGTGGTGTTTCTTATTTTTAAAGCTGGATTTACAGATGTGATCTCCAAGGACACTCTTCCACTCTTAAATGCGCTTTTATATTTTTTAATGAAGCTTTCAATGTGTAGGCTTTTAGCTGGCTTTGAGGTTTACATGAAGCCTTACCTTGCAATTAAGCCCTGTAGCCTGGGATTTTCCATGCTTTTCACATGTAGGAAAGAAGCAGTTAGAGAGAAAAATGAGAATTTCAGGCCCATCTGCCTGTCTAGTCATTCTGCTAATTTAAAAATGGCAACTATAGAAAAAGCAGGTTTGACAGCATCAATCTTAAGTAGCTTTCCTTGACAATAGTTGACCTAAAAGGCAGAATGAATAAAGGTACCTTACTAGAGGAGAAGGAATTGAAGCTCTGTGTATGTGAACTCTGCTGTGTCAGCTAAGAAAGAGTTCTGGCGCATATTGATATGATTAATATCTATTGTTACAGATGAGTCTGAAATGGCAAAATCAAATTTCATAGCCTGCCTAACTCATCTTCATCCTTTGTTTCTATGCTTATTTTTTTCTGTTAAGCCTCCAGTTTTACTAGGATCAAAGTGTTCCCTTCATCAACCTTAAATGTTTCAGCGCCTTCATAGAAAATTGAAGAATTCTTGAGTTCTTGTTAAGATATGATTTATTTATGAATTACAATTTTTAGTAAAACCACTAACAGATCCTTGAAGGTGTCTAAGGAGACAGTTGTGCTTTGCTTTTTTAAAAATTGAATGCAGTATGCCATTCTCCAGTCCCAAAAGTGGATAGACTGCTTAGCATTTTAATTAGTTTTCAAACTGAATTCAGCTTTAATGTTGAAGGCCAAAGACAGGGTTAGTAAGGTTAATTATACTTATCAACATTTGGAAGCAGTTGATTCTCACTGTATGTGAAGTGTTGGCACAGTGCTTTTCTCCTGAGGAGGAAATTGGCTTATTACTTCATGATGTAACTGGAATGCTTGTGTGCTGTCTTCATTAGGTGGTTTCGATGAATAAGCTTCTCAGTTATTTTACAGTTTGGTGCTTATAAATGGTATTGAAATATCCATGTGGCTATTCACTTAAAATCTGGATTTTTATGAACTTAACAGCACTCCTAGAATTACCAGATCTTCATTTCATGTTCCATATGTGTTGCAGGCAATCTGGATATGAAAAAGCTTAAGTTATGAATGTCACAGACATTCTAAAAAGCTATAATGTGCCATTGCATTAAGAAAGTCTGGCTTATATTTTTCACAAGTTGTGATTATTAGGAGAAGACAGCTCATCCTTGTCTGAATTCTGTTGAGGGCTGCAAAACAAAGGAACAGAATCCTTTCTTACAGGAAAGATTATGCGTGCCTAGGTGTTTTTGAAGGGGCTCTGCACATTTGTCGCTTTCCTTGAAATCGGTATTATATGCGCTTTTGCTTTACAGTTTGGGGAAAAAAAAACCAAGTCAACAAACCTTTATTATCCTACATGTTTGTTATGAGACTTCTTGGAGAAATCAGAGTTTTTAAAAGTTAAGCCCTGTATTTGTAAGTGCAGTGTGCCTGCTGAAGTTCATTGATTTGTATCTGTGACCACTGGTTTTGGATATTCAGTCTGGGCACTCATTTCATGGGATGAAAATGAAGGACATGAGATTTCTCCAGTAAGTGCTTTTAGCATAGCATGTGGTTGGAAACATGTAGTGCCAGTTATTCTTACAGCTTCTCCTGCAAGAAATCTAAATGGGTACACTCAGTTTTCCTCCTGCCATCTCAGTGTGGTGTGTGAAAATGAGCACCAGAGATGGGATGTGTCCCAGGAAGCAGACACTTGGCTGTGAGTAAGCTGGGACATGTTTCTGTTTGGTTGTAGCTCTGAGACCTGAGCTATTGCTGCCTAGCTCCACTTGTATCATGAAGCGTGGAAATGAGCGTTTCATTCTTTTCGTAAATGCTAGACTTTGAAATACATGTGTAAGCTGCCTTCAAGGGAATAAAACGTGTAACATGATACTTAGAGGTGCAGTTAACTCCTGTGGCAGAGATACAGGGTATTGAATTGCTTTATGCTAATTTTATCTTGGTAGTCACACTAGTGTTATCTTGGTATTGTGTGTGATTTTCAATGTGAAAGTAAACTATAAAATGCTATTAAACTGATAACTCTTGTCAAGTTTGACAATATTGGAATGTGGTGATGCTGTGAAGGGAAGGATATAGTTTTTCTCTTTTTAAAAAATGAGTTTGTTCTGTCTTGGAAATATTTTTCCCCTACCTGTTGTAAAAAGGCCAACTGAATTTGCTGGAGCTGACAAATGTTACATTCTTCCAGGCATTTGTGCCTGTCTTCTGTCTGCTCCTGGGCTCCCAAACTGGTGCAACATCTTTTGCAACCTGCACCATGGCACTCTGACTTCCCTTAACGAGCTGAGCAATGAGGGGTGGTAGACAGAGTTATGATGGGGAAGCAGGATTCAAAACTTCATATCATACAGTCCTGTGAGACTGCAGAGCTGAGAGGATAGCACTCACCTTAAATCACATGCTCAAGCTATCTGATGGCCCTTTTAACCTATTTTATGGGAAAGATAATTCCCAGTACTTGAGTAGACTGGGTAGAAGGGCAGGAGGAGGTGCCTTGTTCATTCAGTATTTGTTTGGCCCTGAAGGGAATAATTCTTTCTCCAATACTCTAGGTTTTTTTCTCTTTGTTTTCTTCCCTGAAACATTTCAAAGACCTTCCAAGGAAGTGTCAAGGTATTGTTTCCCTGGCTGTGCTGTATGAAGTGACCTTACAACCACTCCCTGGTTGTGAAGAAACAGAACCCTATTATCCCAACCATGGCACATACTTTTTCTGCTTGAATGAACTTAGTATCTTCTGTGTTGGTCCCTGAAACAGAATATTAAGCGTACCCTGATAATGTGGGGTTCTTGCTACTGAGAATCTTGGTGTCTCCTCCCAGTACTGGGAGCAAAAAAGCATTCTACTCTTCAGAAATGGGATAGCTTTGGGAACACGTATGTTTAACTCCTGCGCTTGAGGGCTGGCTTTGAGCTGTGAAAGGCTCGGCTTCTATTTTCAGCTCTGGCAAAAATTTTTTAGTGTAAGTTGCTTGTTCATTGTCACAAGTAATGTGAGCAGTTACATTAGGCAGCAATATTGAGCTGATTTCTGAGGGTTGTGAATTGCAGGTAGGCTGTCACTTGATGAATGCTTATATCTCTTCCATAGCTGCTTGTTGTGGCAGGCTAGGTCCTTCTCATTGCCCAAAGAAACCTTCGGGGGGAGGGTGGGAGAGGGGGCATGTGTAATTTGTTGAATAGAAATGGGTAGAGAAATGAGGTCTAGTGCTAGGTTACTTGCCAAGTCTGCAATGAGACAATATTTTAGAGTTCCTGTGAATCAGGTTATATTTTTTTTAAATGCTGTAGGTTCATCCTGTTAACCTAAAGGCTATATGAGATTCTTGCAGCATTTCCAAATCAAATATGATCAGCAGTTACTTAGTAGCTTGAGAAGACAAACTTGGATGTTTGGTGCAAAAGGCACTAGCCCTCGTTAAGCCTGTAGAAGGGCTATTTGAAATATTTGTGACATAAAAAACAAAACACAAAACGAAAGCAATGAAAAAACACAAACTTTCCATACTGTCCTCCCCAATACTTCCAAGAAACCTCCCAAACCAAAAATAAAGAAAAAACCAGAATTAAAAAACAGCCCCCAAAATATTTGCCTTTTAGGATCTTTCGTACATGTAGAGTAGCACTGACATCTAAAAACCCAGAAGTTACGTTCATCAGCTCATATTAGTTAGGCAAGCGGTAAAGTTGAAAAAACAACTTGGCATAAACAATGGAAATCCAAATTAGACTTTCTAAATCTTTTTAATAATCCATGATGTGTGAGCCAGATACTATCACTGCCTGTTTGAACCTGCTGCTACTTTAAGTTAGAATTTCTAGGGTTTTTCTTATTGCAGTAGGCTTCTCTGACCTTTTGTTCTTAAAATCTCATACAGATATCCTGTGTCTTGAAATTGTGGAAACTGCCTTCTAGCACTAGCCAAAAGAAATCCAAATGAAGGCCATGTCTTATGTCATCAGCTCTATTTTAATATCAAGAGGAGACACTGCTGTCAAGATAAGAAAACTAAATTGTCCATGAGAATAAACGTTAGGTTCCTGTTTGAAATATGCACCTTGTTTGATCCTGCAGAAAGTCCATTTCATAAAAACCTCTCAAGTGCAATATAACTCTATTGCAGCTAAGCACAGCTCAACTGAGGCTTGTCTGTCTGTGTTAAGTCATCTTTCACATTTTTAGTCTTAGAATTTGCATTGATTTTTCTATTTTATGTATCTCAGGTTAGAGCAGAAATTAGGATTGTAGAAGAAATTTTCTCTGAGCCCCTGTGAAGAGAGTTGGTTCTCCTTAGTAGGGCTTGGAGCAGTAATCTTAATTCTTACTTTGGTGAAACCAAGCCATTGGGGAATAGGAAAGTGTTTCTGTACTGGTAGGTCTTTGGGAGCTCTGGATGAGAAAAGATTGTCCGTTTTATTCACTTCACATTAACGCTATTCCTCAGCAGTGCTTGCTAACCAAAAAAACTATTACCACTGTTAGAACTTTGGGAAGCTTGTAGTCTGGCATTACTTCTTAATGAATGCAGCTAAACGGCATCACACTTGGCATTTGAATCATTGTGTTCTTCTTGGGCAAGTCTTAGTGAGAGACCTAAATCATGTTTTGAGATTTTTTTTTTTTTTCAACGCACAGAACCAACTGTCCCTCCTTCCCCTTTATGAAACTTAAGGTGTCCTTTCAATAGGTATGAAAATTTAAAAGAGCTCTTAAGATGCATCTCACCTCTTAAATATAAGTTACTTATCCTTTTTAGTTCTGAGAAGCAGCAAAATGCACAGTACAAAAGAAAGACTAAAAATAGAATTGTGACTTGGAAAATTGGTCCTTTGTGCTGACACAGTTTTGGAGATATTTGTTTTAGGACTTCTTGCTATAGTTGTGCATTAAGATGATTTTCTTACCCTTCAATGCTGTTTATTCAACAGTAACTGTTTGTATTGTTTTGAACTTGAGAACCTTAGACACATTTGGATCAAATTGGACTTGGTGGCATACTGATACTGAACAAAAGGATAATTTGTACATGAGGGAGCCTACAAACCCTGACAATTATTGATTAAGAGAATAAGAAAAGTAGGGATTGATATCTGCTTTGGTTAGTTATTGTAATTTCTGGGAAGGCTGTGGGGGAAACCTCATGTGATATCAAAAATCTAATACTGTAGGTCACTTGCAGTCACCTCCTTGCACATTTCTGCTCTTTTGAAGTTGTGCAGGTTTTGTGATTTTTGGGTGGCTGGTTTTTGAGTATGGTTTGCTCTGCATATTTTGAGTTTTGATCTTTACAGCTGGGTGATTCAGAAGGTACATATACCCATGAATGTGGTAATTTGAGTTTGCTTTAGTTGTTTTTGCTCTGTGTTCATTGTCAAGGAATGTACTAAGAAAGATATTTGATCACTTTCGAGGACAGTCATCCTGTTCCTCCAGGTGTCTGCAACTCCTGCAAAGATGAGGGAGAGATAGCGGTGAGAAAAGGGGTTAGGTCTCCTTAAGCAGAAGACTGTGTAGTCTTTTGGAAACAGTCTTGGAAAAATGTTATTTTCCATCTCCCAGCAATGGAGACATTTCTTAAAAAAGACTTACCAAAAAATGGTTTTGTACATACATACTCTAATGTAATACTCTATGTAATACATACTCTAATACCTGAGGTAGTTGCTTAATGTTATTATTAAAACTGCAAATTATTTGCAAACTTTTAGTAAGCAAAATGTTTTACAATGACTGTCTGAACCGGTATATATTCTGAAATTGTGACAAGATGGAATCTTGCTTGTATTTGCTTAAGCAATGTAGGAAGTCATCTGCAATAGCTTTTGATGTGGCAATGAACTATCTGCATGATGCTGCCTGTCCAAGCAAAGTCACTGCAGCTTCTGAGATACAGAAACTTTACAGCAGTTTCAGCTGACTCTTTACATTAGTTGCTCTAGGTAAAGAGAACTCATCTAGTCACATATAATTCATCTGGAAGTTGGTAATTCATTGATCTCCAACAGTATGATTACTTGGCACTGTTTTATATATAAACTCAGAATAGCTCTCTGAAACTTTATTCCTTATGAAGTGGATTGTATTCTTGACCTGCACATGAGACTTAAAATATTCCTGTATCTATGATTGCATTATAACCAAGATATTTAGAGGGTTTCATCACTGAAGATCATATTCCGCGTCATTTGAAGTGTTAAAGTAGGCTTTCAGCATCCCTATATTGAGGCTTTTTCAGTCCAATTAATTAATTCTTCCGTGCTTAAAGTGTTTTTCACAGGCTTGAAATAGTAAGTGACCTTTTTTTCCTTTCCTTTTTAATGCTTTGACTCTGTATTTGCAAGTGATGCCTGTCAAGGGGAAAAGAGAAAAATATTCCTTGTAGGAAAAGCAAGCTTGGATTTTGTTTTGGAAAGTTCCACACAGAGGAAATCCAGATCTGTCTCGTGTCTCAGGAAGGCAGCTGGTTCCACTTTGGCATCAGAAACAGGACTGGTTCTGCCCCCTGTCCATCTTGTCTGTGGAAACATCTCTGCTGACTTATCTTACTTTTTCATTCCAGAAAAACCTTTAACAACAACATTGCTTTTCCTTTTGCCTTGGCTTGGCTCCCTTCATTTCCTGCAGTGGTTTCCAGTCAGTGTTGAGTGAGTGTGCAGCTGTAAACATAGTCCATGCTTACATAAGCTGTTATGGCCAGAAAAGAGGTGGGTTAAGAGGTGGCCCTCGGCTGTTCTTTACCACTGCTGTGCCAGGCCTGCAGGCAGAAGGGCGGATGCAAAGTCCAATGGCCTAGCTCAGTTTAAATGATCTGCATTTTGGGAGTATCTCCTTAAAATAACTTGCAATAGTGAGTGTCCCTCTAACAGAAGAGGATTAGGGAGCACCTACATAGACAGGCCTGTGGACAGGTCTCAAAGACAGCAGCCACAGTGGGGAAGGCAGAGACAAGGACCAGGTGTGGAGGACTAGTAATCTCTTCACCTCTTTCAGCTATGGCTAGAAGAGAGTATCACACTGCAACTTCATACAGCTGCCAAAATGAGAGATAAGATACCACAGAGAGTACCAGCTGGCCTCTCATCACTGTGCAGAACAACTTTTTTATTTTTTCCTTTTACTCAGAGAAGCATCTTAGCTTCTAATGCAAACCTCTAGATAAACATGAGTTCACTAGATACATGGGTGGATGTGTGTGTGAGGCTATTAGCAGTACCTTTACAGCTGTGAAAGAAAACTTCTAATGCTCTTAGAACAACGGCAATATTCTGTGACTTTAAATAATTTAAATTCATCATGTTGCTTTCTTAAGCCTTTTTCAGCTTGTTGTGTTTGAGCAGGAAAAATGCAGGGCCTCAACAGTAAATGTGCTATTGGGTAACACTTGGGGTGGAGTTCTGAAAGGAAAACAGTTTGTGATGTGTCTAGCCACTTAGCTTGAGTGCATCTTTTTCTTCTTCAAAGGCTGTCATTGACTAATTGAACCTTTTATAAGGTTCTGTAAGGTTGGTTTGACATCCACGTGGTTATTTTGCTGGTTGGTACTGCGGCATCTTTAAATATAAAAATAAAATGGTAGATTTGGTGATGTAATGTTGGATTAAATCTTTTTTCCCTACTTCATCACAACAAAGCAAAAAGCCACTCTTTGGAATATTTTATGAAGTCTCATTGGTTCTTTCTGGTTCAAGCTTAAATGCAAAAACAGTTATTTAATACCTCTTGTTCTTATGCTCAAAAGCTAGGCTGAGCCCTAGGTAAAACTGACTTGTGGAGGCAAAGTTGATAGTACTCCAGGTAACCAGACATCCTTAGGTGAAGAAATAGGCATTTTTACCATTAAGACCAACAACTCAGTTGAATCATGGGAGCCGTCTTGCAAAAATACACCATGAAGACTGGAACAGGGTGGGGAGCCTTGAAGTGCATTTTAATGGCTGAAGGGCTCCAGAACACTTGGGACTTGAGCTTTTTTGAGAGTATGTTCAGTTTTAATACCTGGAAGTAACTCTTACCACCTCTTCTGTGCTCCTTAATTTTCATCAGGCAATGAGGCAACTGTTTAAGGCAGTAACTGTTATAGTTGGAGGGGGTGTTCAGAAGTTTGCTCTACGTTCCTTGGCATTTGTTGCCACCTATCATTCTCAAAAGGTAGCTGAGCTATCTGGACTATGCTACTTTCCAAGTTTTTTCTAGAGGAGAGATGTTTTCAAGTCTTGTTCTTAAAAGCTTCAACTTTCCTGGGTTGTGTTTTTTCTGGTTTCGGGGGGGG
>JAVSBS010022175.1:30564-46830 GCA_033124195.1 Coracias cyanogaster
CGTAGGACATTTGAGTATGTATATGTATATATAGTTAGATAAAATCTTGTTTGCACGGAGTGATTGCTTTTGTTGAAGCATGCTGTCCTTTCCTTCTGTCCCAAAGCCAAGCAGGATTTTCCTATTCTTAAGGTGCAGCTAACAGAAAACCAGAGTGTTACAAAAACTACCAATGGGTGACACAATCTGTAAAATAAATTGAAGATGAAATACAGATGTTAACAGGGCAGGTTGTTGGGCCATGTGAGAAGTAGGATGCATTTCCCTTTTGTTTGAAATACGTGGTTCTGAGCTGATCACCTTAGAGCTTCTTCACAGTTAGAGAGAAATATGTTTTGTGGCATTTGTCCAATTGGTACAGCTGCTTTAAAATGGGCAATAGCTTTATAAGCGCCTGTTTGTATCCATTGTCTGTAAAAGAAACATAGGTGATTAGCTGGGATGCCGTCATATAATTATTTTCAAATTATTTCAGTTTGCATATGCCTGACTGAACACTGAAGGTCTGAAGAGTTGTGATTGTGAAGAAGCAACATCTGTTAAAGCACCAAACTGGTTGGGGCACACAGGCAGACAATGAAATTTCAAACACTTGTGAATGTGGAGAGAGCAGCAAAGGCATGTCCCCCAAAAGCTAAAAAGCATGCTTATTTGAATCTGGGGTTATGCCTTCATCTAAGGGGTTGGGTTAGCTGAAGTAGAGAAGAGCTTGCTTGTGGAACCACCCCTCATAATAACCTGGCCGCATTTACAACTCCCCATCCTTACATTGATTGGTAACTTGTTTCAAAGCCTTGGGGTTCAGATGCTTGGAAGCATTCTGTAATTTTCAAAGTAAGTCTGTTCTCCACATCCATACTTATTTGACATTTTGGCAATATCTTTTGGCTGAGTTATCCCTTTTCTTTCCTTGGTATTTATTTTGGCGTATTTTAGAAGCAATATTGTTCACTTTCAGCCTTCATTTTGCCAAGAAAAATATGCCAAGCTGGCTGTCTACTCTTAAGCTAAACAATGTGGGGGAAGATAGTCTTTAACTGTTGCAGCACCTGCTTTGCTCTGCATGTCTGTTCAAACATGAGCAGGCAGAATTTTCTTCATCTCTCTCCCAGATAATTTCTTTGCAGTCTTTGGGATTCTGCTGGATTATGACTTTCCTGTGGACTACGGATGACCATGACTGCTAAGAAATAGACATTAGGGTACCTGTCCAATGATAGTACTCTTGAGACTGAGATAAGGAAGGATGTTGTGACTGTGGTCACATGGACAAATGGAGGATCAGAATATACCAGGAGTGTTGGCAAACATAGAGTTTAAAAAATCTCTGTTAAAAATAGAGATAGGTTTAAAACTTTTAGTGTGAATGTTCCTGTGTCAGGAAAGATCTGGTTATTTGGATAACTTGAGTATGGTTGCAGGTTTCTGTAACTGAAAAGCTGATTGCTTTAAATATCAGCATATGCATGGGTATGCAATGCCACTCTTTTTTCATCCTGTTTAAAGAGAGTTTAGTGTTTCCACAAATTGAATATGTATGTGGTCTGGTGTTGCTGAATTGCGTGCTAATAATAGAACCTAACATGGGGGGAGAGGGGAAGAGAAGAGATGACAAGGAACAGTCTCCAAGAGATATTACCCAATTCTTCATTGCCATATTGGTGTGCGGAAGGTGTATGTTGCAGTGCCTGCTGCCCTGGGAAACAGAGCTTTTGGGATTAATTCCTCTTTCTGTGGTAATTTCGTCTTTAATTTTATTAATGCAAATTAATCACCTGCAGTTATCTCCCTTCAGATGTCTAGTGTTTCTAGTTTACATGAAAACACCCAGCCATACGCTTCCCAGTTATATCCCACTTCAGTAATTACTTGAGTAAAGCCCTCATCAGTCCTTTGAACTGAGTTGTAGGGAACTATAAACTTCGCAGTTTCTTTAGCACAATGTCTTTTTATTAATGCTTCCTTTTGTGTTTTTAGTGGCATATGTTATGGTAGCTTGCTGTAGTGTATTAATACTGTATGTTCTTCCTAAGGGATTTTAAATTTGAATGTGCTTTACATAATACAAGAACAAAAAATATGATAATAAAAACATTGAAAGCAGTTGAACAAATGGTTGCTCTTTATAGTGAGATTTGTTTTCCTGAGTGTATTTTGTGAGGCAGGCTATGAACTGCAAGATTTTGTTATGCACTTTCCTGGTCCTCTCCTTGCCCTTCTCCTGTCCTCCTCCACCAAGGACTCTTCTCAAGCTCCCTGGAGGGGCTGTGATGCTTCCTTCCACTTCACCACTGCCCTCATCCCTCTGCCCTCAATTAATCTGTTTCTGCTAAAGCTTGAGCTGAAACCATAGCTTGATAGTTAGCACAGTATGCTAACACTGTAGCTTAAAGTCAAGTCGCCATCTCCATGGTACACCCTGCTCTTGCACAAGTGTTTGTTTAGCAGTGGGGTTTGTAACTTAGTTACTTTCTGCCCCTTCACCTCCAGGAGGAAAAGAAAGAAGGAAGGAAAAAAAAAATCCTCCTGCAAATTCTCTGATCAAACACTTGGGCTGGCTGGAGGCAAGAGCAGTGTGAGTGAGCGTGGCTTTGTGGAGAGTGGGACCACAGGGTGTTTTCACTGTGGGATGCAGAGGAATGGACTGTAGATGGACGTCTCTGTAAGCATCCTATTTTGATTGCTTCCCTCCAGAAACCCACTAAGTGAATGAATGGTTATGGCATATGTTTTCCACTGAGCTTTGCTTGATTACTGACCATTTTCTTGTCTTGCTGGTGACTTCAAATGTGGTGTGAATACTAAGGTTTGTTGTGGCTTTAATTCTGTAGCAAAAAAAAATAAATAGCAAAAGTCTCAAGGAGGCAGTTGCTTTCTGGCTGTGTGGTCACCACCAGCTGGGTGCCCGCTCTGCCACAGAGGTGCAGGTTTCCACAAACTATTTCTGTGTCTCTGTTCCACAGAGCAAAACGTGGCTGTTTCTGGAATTACGCTGGGAAGCCCAAAACTCTGACAGCTCCAGGATAACTCTTATGTATCCAAACAGCTTGTATGCACATACCTGTGGGTATGTGCGGGAATAGTGTGCTCCTGGGCACTCTGGGACAAGGAGAAATACAGGGTGAAAACTGTGGCTTGCTTGTGTTCTTCCAGCATAACTCTTCCTTATTTTAAGTGCGGTTAAATGTAAACAGCTGCCTCATCAAGAAGCTTTTCTTCTGGCCATTTTATTTGAAACGATTTTCTCCATCCCCCAAAAATTGATTTTTTAATGGGTTATGTGCATGTTTAGCAATGAATCATAATATATGCAATTTACAATAGGGGACTGTTTACCCTTTTAAAACGTAAAGGAGAGAGAGTGTAGCTTTTCAATGAATTTTAGCCACTGGAAGTGAATTGCAGTGTTTTTCTTTTCTCCTCCAGGATCTTGAGTAGCAGCATGGAAGAACTCTAACTGACAAAGAGACAGACAGCACACCCTTTCAGCATGGAGACCGTTCTGGTTGATGGGGAAGTTGATAGAAATTCAGTGAGTAACTTTTAAACGTGTCTTCATGTAAGCAGATGAATGTGAAGATGCTTTTGCAGGGAAAGGATGAAATGGCTTGAATCTGTTCTAGTTCGGTTTGAATTGATACTTTTCTGGTGAATGCATTTGGAATATCATGTAGTATCACCCGTCACTTGCTAGCTTCTCATGGCAAGAGGGCTGCACATTGTAAAAACATTTTGTTGGATTTGATCCTTGTTGTCTCTGAGTCCCAAAAGAAAAAGGTGTTCCTCTCTGCCTTACTAATTGGCACTTTACTAGTTAGTGACTGTGGACAAAAGAAAACATTATATATCACTTGGTGGATTGAGGAGCAGAAAAGGCAGGAGGATTGATATATTGATATATTATCAGAGTCATTTCAGGTATAAAAATGGATAATCTGTGCTGATGATAAAACTTCTGAAGTAGTGAAAATACCAGCTAAGCACAATTTAAAAACAGGAAAGGCTAGTAGGTACTATGACACTTAATCATCACCATGTTGAAATAATTTAAGAATTTTCCACAAGCTGTGTTATGTGGAAGCACTCTAAAAGCTGAAGCAGGAAATATTTTCGTTTCCAAAGCTGCTTTCTCATATAAAGCACTGCCTGACAAGGCAAAAAATATAAGGTTTTTTTTTTCTGTAACTGAGATAAAGCTCAAGTTTAACACCTCATTAATGACAAGCTTTATTTGTGATGGTTCAACTACTACATGGAGCTATTAATTTGATCAAGTGTTTTATGACTATTTTTGTCTCAAGTGATGAATCTGAAGACAAGCGTTTTTGCAGTGCATTAGGAAAATCCTTGGCTTTTCTCTGTTATAAACAAAGTCACTGATTCGTTGCAGTGCCAGTGCATCTATTTCCCAGATGACAGATGATACTCATAGTATTTTGCAACTTGTGCAGCAGGAATCTTTAAGTACTGTCATTTCAGTTGCTGTGCTCCTTGTTTCCTATAATAAAGCACAAGTTTATAAAAAGCTTTAAAGTAACTTGAAATGTGCTAGTTTTCTTTTTGTGACATGCATTAACAATAGCATGATTTCAAGAAGGTATCTTGAAATGAGGATCTATGTGTTTTACCACGTCTGCTTCAGGAAAATGCTACGTGTAGAGATGGATTTTTTTTTTTTTTTTAAACTTTCATCCTGTGTGCTTAGGCGCATGAAGTGTCATCTCAGAATATTTTAACTGATGGTATACTGTAATGGGCGACGCTAAGAATTTCTTACCGAAATATCATTTAGTGGGATAATTGTCCATCTTGATGTGTTATGTGTTGCACTACGGCTGTTAAAAAACATTTTTGTAACTTTATCTAGGAGTCCAATATACTTGATCTGATGTACACTGTATTTTTGGAGAGATTGCACCAAGTAAATTTGAAGACACTGAATATAGGAAATCCTGGCACTTTGTGGAATTTTAAAGTTTTTTTGAAGGGTCACATTTGAGATTCTTCAGTATTCCAGACTTTTAGCTGCAATCTGAATTTTTTTGTTGTAATTTTTTAAAAATTGAATTCCATTTGTCTGATTAAAATTCATGAAATGCATGAGTTGCAAACATGAATGAAGAATACAGATCAACATTTGCTACATGGTTTAAGTCCTTTGGGGTGTTTCTAGGAGGTACATTAAAAAGCCCTTTTTAGAAGTGCCAGCTTCCTAACGATTTTTGGCTTGTCTGTACAGAGAAAAAAAAAGGAGACCACAGAATTTAATATTGTGGGCTTTTCTTCCCAGAATCAGTCTAGGGAGAAATGTCTTACGTGAAATGCTTTTCCTGTCTAATAATTAGGTTGATATATACTATATCTGAACAAAAATGTTCTGACAGCTAAGCAAACTATTTTTGTACTCTGACACCATTAAAGCAATGCAAAATACCAGACACTTGGATTTGAGTTCTTGTTTGAGAACAATTTTTGCCCATTTTTCTATAAAATAATTTAATTTTAACAAACCTCACTGTCCCAGAACTCAAAACATGGGAATGTTTGGTGTAAACCATTCTTTTAACTGATTTTTTAAAGGAAAATTTTCTAGTCAGCTCTAATCTCTACAAAAACTTGCATTTCATAAAAACGTTGCCTTGTATTATATAACTTGTACAATCAATCCTTGCTGTTTAAATACATCAGCAGACATAAAACTACCTTTTTTTCTTTGAAGCATAGAATAGAGGTCTTTTTTTACTGATCAGCTTTGCAGGTTGGGTTATTTGGTCCTGCATTTAAATGTAACATAATTATCTTTAGTGATTTATACATGTTAGAAAGTGCTTTCAGTAAAAGTCTGTCTTCAGCAGGGTCAAAACTCTTAACTTGACCTTAAAATGTGCATTTAAACTCTATTAAGAATTTAGCTGTAGGTTTACACTGTAAATCTTGTATGTTTAACAAATTTATCTTTTGTAGTGTGGGATTCAGACATACTAGTGTGACTTTTTTTGCTTTAATCTTCAATGGGAAAAGGATTTTGCTTTATAGAACAAGTTGGCAGATGTAATTTTAGGCTTAGTAGCAGTCGCAAGCTTTATTTCTGAGAAATGAATGTCTAAAAATAGTACTTTTCTGAAGCACAGAGCTGCTTTTGTATGAAAACAGAATTATGGCTGCTGTCTTGTGATGGTTTACATTGCTAGTTTTATTGCTTAGTGTTAATCTAAAACCTTACTGGGGGGAGGGCTAGTTTTTGTATGTTTTGATAGCAACATTTTAAACTAAATGTGCCTCAGCAGAAACTAAATCAATCATGTAGTGTTGAGAACCTTCCTTGTCAAAGAACTTGTGTTGTAATCTCTAACTGAAGTCATCAGTTAAATAAACGTGAACATAAGATTAGACCTGTGTCTCTGGAAATAAGTGCATGTTTCTCTTAGTGTTGTATATTTAGAATAAAAATTGTGGGACATGATGGACAGGAATGCCCTAAGGACATTCTTTTCAGAGAAAGCGTTGTAGTAGTAAAAATTTTTTTTTTGTTCCCTTCAGGGTTTGAATCACCAGTCTTCAGTGATAAGATTTGCAGATAATAGAGATGCAGTAGGTTGTTGGAAGACAGAGGTCTTTTTGGCCAAAAGAGTCTCATTTCAGTAGCTTAATATCTTGTATTAATATTTAGAAGTATATATTCTGCAGGTTTCAGGTAAATACACAGGCCCAAATAGCTCTAATGAAGAGAGAGGGTTGACCAGCAACGGAGGCAGTTTATGGTGTAAACAGAATGTCTATTGGAGAAGATCAGGGGCAGGGTTAGACAGGCTTGTGTTTCAGCATCTGGCGTAGGAGCTGTTTGTACCAGTTCATAGGATTAACCATGCAGTGCTGAAATATTTACATAAAAGCCCCTGCATCGTCTCGGGTGACGGGTTGCCCTGCTCTGTGGTGTCATGTTGTATTGTGGTCAAGGCTGCTTGAGAGGCCAGCAGTGAGACACAACCTGCCACGGTGCTTTTTCACTCTCTTTCTTCCATGTGTAAGTATGCACTGAGAGTGAGCATTCTGACTGAGTCTCAGAAGCTTCTGATCCTGTGTGTCTGTTGACAACTGACTTTTCTTTTGCTTTCCAACTTTGTGTGAAGTAAAGCAGGCTGGTGATGAATAGTGGTGTTCCCAACCCTTCGGTCGGTTGCTGGATCCTTTATATTGCTCTCTTACCAGTCACTGTTCTTTTGAATCTAAAACCTGCATAGAATAATACAATTCCAGTCCAAACATAAATTGTTTCCTAGTCTGCAGGATGTTACCTGTATATTAAAAAAAATACTTTGCATTGAAAACTGTTGGGTTCTCGAATGTTTCATGTACTAGTACCTAAACTTGCCTGTTAAAATCATGGGTTCTCTTAGCTCTTTAACCTAAATTTAGTCTCTGACAGGTATGGAAAGTTGTTTGCCAAGTGCACTTATTTATTTCAACTTCTCTTTTTAACCAAGTCCCTTCCCATAAAGTGCAAAATTACAAAGGAAGGGTTCCCTCACCTTGCCAATAATTTTTACATTTCCTTCTGCTGCGTTCTGATAACAGAGGCATGATTGGATCCCTTTTAAAGCAGGGCAAGGATTTCTCTCCTTTATGGAGCAGAAGTTTTTTGTTTGGGATATAGAAGATACAGCATGTTTGGATTTATTTTAAGGAGGAAATATTCATGCTGCTCAATATGCTTGTTTTCTCCTTTTCTGTTATTTATGGATTTCAAACATAGTAAATCCCGTAAGATGTGGGTGAAACTTAACCTTACACCTGTACACAGCTGAGCACAGTGGATTTTAACCCTGATTGTGGACTTGGGTAGTAATGATTTTGTCCTGGTTTGAGTTAGGTAGCATACCACTTAACTGCCTTTGACTGATAAAAGATTCCAGCTGAAATGTCAGAAAGGAATACAGACTATTACTATGTGATTACTCTCCTGTAGTGCCTGTATTCAATGCATTCAGTGGGACAGTGATAATTTTTTATACATCTTGATTCTTTGGAAATACTTTGATATAAAATGTCCTCTTAAATACAAAACTGCACTGCTTGTCTTGCATCCTAAGCAATTTAAAATGTTACCTGTGTTTGTAGATGAATTGAATCTGTGGCTCCTGAGTTTGTGTTTGTGTGCAAAATCAGTTAGGCTCAGATCTGGTGTTACTGAATGCTTGCACGTTACTGGTGGCTTAAAAGTTTGTTTTTTCATTTGTCTTTCCAAAACACCTGCCTGAAAGTGGAGCAGTTTTGGAAACATATTTTGTGTTATTTCAGCTTTCTTCAGAGCTTTGGCCTTCTGAAAACATTCCTGCTAAAAATTTCTTAAAATACATTGTGTATCAAGTCATATGAGCACTAAATTGCTGATGTAGAGGTTCTACTCAGAATTAGCAGTTGAGGCAGTTGCTGTTTACTAACCATATACAATGATGGCTTCTAATAATGGCTTCTCTATAAGCATATTTGTCAGTTTTGTTGCTTCAACTTTTCTGAACTGCCAAGTCTCTCAAGGTCTTGCATTTGGTATTGAGGTGCATGTTGTATTTTAGTTATGAACTAACACTGTTTTCATTGTCCTTCTTCTTTCCCGCTGCTGCTTTTATGCACTTGCTTCTTCCTGGCCTGGACTTTTTTGTTTGCTGTTCTTCAATTGTATGTGTGCACAGCATCATGGTGATAACAGAGACTCTCATGGACCATCAAGTAAGTGACTCTCCTCCCCTACAGTTTGCACATATGTTCATAATAGTTAGCGTACATCTTTGAACAGAGACTGTGGGGCTAAATACTAGGTTTTCTTCTGTATTGTAGTTGAGAAGCTGAAATAGTATGAAAATTAACTGTTGGAAATGTATTTTACCTGGCATGCTACTCATCTAAATGTTTCCTTCTTTTTTTGTTTGGTTTTTTGTTTTTTTTTTTAGTGGGAGAAGTTTATTCTTCACTTTTCCAATCAGGGCTAGAAAAAAACAACTTATTTTAAACTGCTTATCAGGGAGAGAAAAATATGTTTATCAATTTGAAATTAAATCTGCAACTGTTATTGCACTATAGATACTAAAGACATGGAAGTAATGGTTCAGAAACAGTTTTATTGTTGAGCTTGTCTGTTTATAGTGCTATATGGTTCACTTAATTTCAATAAATTTACATCTTCAGAAATGAACAGGTGTATATGCTGTAATACCCAAATAAGGGTTGGACCTGGTGTGGTGATAAGGAAAAATTAAGTGTGCGTACATATACACATGCACTCAGCTGAAGATTTATTAGTGCCATTGGTTTACAGGCATTAGTATGATTGTGTGATTGGCAGAATAATTTTGCTTGGGATTAAGAATTTGGATATGTGGAGAAGGGAAAAGTGCAGGCACAAATTCTTTCTTTGGTGAGAAATCTGTGCAGAAGCAACAGACTTGGCTGATACTGTTTAAAATAGACATTAAAAATAATGTGGAATTGAATTATAATAAACGTTTTCGTATATCTGATGTACTTGTGCTATTTTCAAGACTGTAGGCACTTTCACATGCTCATTATAGAAACAGAACTGGGAATCTGCCACTTCAGATGTATGGTTTTTTTTTTTCCCCTCATAACTTTATCTGATGAAATAAATTGGCTGTAAAGACCCTAATTTATGTTTCTTCTGATGCATGAATCTTGACTGCAAACTATATATTAGTGATTTGATGGCCAGTATGAGGAAATTAAACACAGTATGTATTATCAACTCTAATAATTCTGTTGGTATTGAAATGTGCCCTTCAAAGAGGACTGAGGAAACTGATATTTACTAATTGATGTTTAAAGTAGCTTTAAAATAACCCTCTGCTCATCTTCAGGGAGATAGATACAGTGCATTTAAACTCACTCAGGTAAAGAAAGGGATGAATGGAGGTCATCTTTCTCTTGCTTGAGTGCTCTGAAGCCTGAGTGAAAGTACAAAAATAAATCACCGTTTTGAGGCCTTTGAGTGGAAGGAATGGTTGGCAGTGCTTTTCCATGTCTTGTTGGACACATTGGGGCATATGCCTACCAAATCTGCCTTTCAGGTTGCAGAGATGGCATGTAAAACTTAAGAAGAATTAGAATCATAGAATGGTTTGGGTTGGAAGGGACCTTAAAAGTTCATCTGTTTTGACTCCCCTACCATGGGGAGGGACACCTTCCACTGGATCAGGTTGCTCAAGGCCCCATCCAATCTGATAGTGAATGATTCCAGGGAGGGGACATCAACAGCTTCCCTGGGCAACCTGTTCCAGTGTCTCAACCACCATCATCATAAAAAATTTCTTTTGTACATCCAATCTAAATCTGTTTTCTTTTGTTTTAAAACCACTGCCCCTTGTCCTGTCACTACAGGCCTCCATAAAAAAAATCTTTCTCTGTCTTTGTTATAAGCCCTCTTTATTGATAGGCTACAGTGAGGTGTCACTGGAGCCTTCTCTTCTCCAGGCTCAATAACCCTGACTCTTTCAGGCTTTCATAATAGGAGAGGTTTTCCAGCCCTCTGATCATTTCCACAAGTGAGATGTTCTCCAGGAACATTTAAAAACAAAAGTTTTAGAAGTTCAGCAGAAGCTCTAGTCAAAGCAAACAAATTCCATTTTCTGGATGGACTCTGCAAAATACAGGTGGACTCTGTACAAAGTACATCTTCTTAGCTTTATTACTGTTATAGCAGTGGAAACTATCTGAGGAAAACTTGAGAAGTCTTAAAATTAGCAGCATTGTAAGTTCTGATATTTTGGTCAGGCTCTTCTCTAGTAAGCATCTATTATTTCTTCCTCTGATGTCTCTTTGTCAGTATATCTACTTCCACAGGACAGGTGTTACTGAGTCAGCCATTCTTCCACTGTGAGAAAAGATATGGTTTTGTTGTGTGATGTACATATATACGCTTATCTTAGCTTTCTGAGATGGTGACACAGCTTGATCTGGCAAGCCATTTCCTGGCTTGGCTGTGTTGTGGCTAGTTAAACCAAGAACTATCACAAAATGCTGAAGAAAGCAGGATTTCAGAAGTTAAGTAACAGCTCAGTGCTATATCTGTATTCAGTAGCAGTTTTTTCTACCTCCTTCTAATTTTTGTTTTTATCTTCTGCCTCATGTCTTAGACGAGTCTTGTTGGCTTCTTCCTGCCATCCCCCCCCAAGCAAATCTCTGGTTTGGAATCCTCATTTTCTAGAATGAAAAATTTCACAAGACAGCATTTAAATACTGGTTTCATAAATAGCAGTGAAGTTGTTAGTAGAAATCTATAATTGAATGAGCTTTTTTTTTTTTTTTTCCCCCCCCAACAGTGGTAACAAACAGCGATGAATCACAGCTTTTAACTCCAGGAAAAATGAGCCAGCGCCAGGGGAAAGAAGCCTATTTTACTCCGACCAAAGAGTTAATCCAACCATCTCTCAGTCCAGGAACTGCCCATAGCCATGGTAAGACAAAACTATTTTTTACAGAAGTTTGAAAGAACTTAAATGCTGACATGAATTACCTGTTTCAAATATTGGTTCAAAACCTTTCACAATAAAGGTAAGGAAGAAAGCATATTAAATATTGTATATAATACTTGGTGTCCTTATGTGTTAATCTGAAACAGAAAAAGTGTATTATGTGATGCACTGGTTTATTAAAGCATGCTATGATTTGTGAGAGAACAGTCCACGTGATGGTAAATCATTATCTGTGTGTAAACCCGTAACCAACGGTCACATTAATGTCTCAAGTATTTAAGTTATGTCTTGCGTAGAAGTGTTATGATACACCACCTAAACCTGGAACCTTTGTCGAAAGATCTTTTAACAATTAGTTCTACTGAAGGATCTTTCTGTTTAGGAAAACAAGAAAGTCTCGGCACTACCTTTGTGAGTTTTCAAACAGTCCCTCTGCCTTGCTAAAGGTGTTGAAAACAAACTCAGTGAATCCATGTAAACTGATTGGATACAAAGTGAAACTTGCCAGTAGACCTGCTATGTTGGTAGTCCATTTGAAAAACAAAACTGAAAAACAAGCAATAGTTGTTTTCTCTGTACTGATTTGAAACTGCTTGTGTTGTGTTATTGCCTGGGTTATCATATCTTTATTATGGTGTGTGGAGTCTTAGTGAAAACTTTGGGTTTTAAGAATTAATACTCTCTCTCCTTTTACTTCTGACAGCCATCATAGTCATCCATACTTCCTTTAGTTCATGCCGTTAGCCTCCCTAATTCCTATAGCTTGCTTTGTCAAAGTAATATTAGTCCATCAGAGTAATAAAAGTGGTTTGTCAAGTAACTGAATTATTTTCCTGTCTTCCCATTCAGTGTTGTTTAGATAAAAAAAACCTCTGAAACTAAAAGTAGTTGTTGCTGTGTTGAATTTGGTAGTCTTTTAGCATATTTTAAGAATTATTGTGGTAGTATTTTCAGTGCTACTCACAGCTAGCTCTGATGTATTTTCTAAAAGTCTCTGTTACTTTACTGGAAGGGCACTTGATGTTCTATCGCTTGCATTGTGCTTAGTTTGGAATTATTTTCTGTAGAATATACATATATAATTTTGTTTGTAGTTTTTATTATGTTAAAGAAATTTTTGGTTATTCTCTCTGTACTGTGTTGTATCCTTTATTAGACAAATGTTATATAAGTGTATTTGAATATTGTAGGAAAGTCTTCCTTTTAATGTTGCTATTCCCACTAATTTATAAAGGCAAATTCGTGCTTTTAAAAGGGCATTCAATTGTAGGAAAGTCATCAAAACAGGCCTGAAAAGCATGAAGACTTGATTGTGCTACGTCAAACTACTTGCCAATACAAATGTTCTCTTCTGATGTTTTTTCCCCCCCCCCCTCTGATTATTTCTGGCCTATATAAGAGATTTAAAGCTGTTTAAACGTATCTGTGCCTTTTTTAACATCAATCATCACTGACTTAGTCTTCCAGGAGCGCTTCTAGAAATAAGGCTGAAACCAGAAATAAGTTTCATGAACCAATAATTTTGGCTTGCAGTCAACTTCAGTAGTGAAAAGATAAGAGGTAGGCTAGACTTCAGTAACCTTTAATTTACTAAGTTCTAGCCTATCTGCAACTTGGGAAGTGTAGGTTTGATTTTTATGGAGTTGGTTGACCCACATTTAGAAGTTGAGTGGTTCATCTGGTTGTTATTCTTACAGGGAAATTACAGTGCTAGTGAAAATGTGAGGTTATTACAGGAGGAAAAAAGATATGCTGTACAAACCTGAAAAATATGAAGTAGCACAGAGTTTAAAGTGATGGGGTACAAAAGGCTGACTGTTGTAACTAAAATCCAGTTAACAAAGGTCTTTACAGTATACCTGTAGTATTGTACAACAAGAATATGTAGAAATCTAGGAAATGTTTATATAGCATTTAAAGGCATTTAACATCAACTAAATGGAGATACTTTTAGTCACTGGTGCCTGAATGCACCCTTACGAGATGGGTAATGTAAATATAAAATACAAAAGTGTGCTAGGCACATAGATCTGTTGGAGTGGTTCCAGAGGAGGGCCATGAAGATGATCAGTGGGCTAGAACTTCTCTCCTACAAGGACAGGCTGAGAGAGTTGTGGTTGTTCAGCCTGGAGAAGCAAAGACTCTGAGGAGACCTCATTGTGGCCTTCCAGTATCTGAAGAGGGCCTACAAGAGGGCTCGGGAGGGGCTGTTTATAAGGGCATTTAGCGATAGGATGAGGGGTAATGGCTTTAAACTGGAGAAGCGGAGATTTAAATTAGATATAAGGAAGAAGTTCTTCACTCTGAGGGTGGTGAGTCACTGGAATAGGTTGCCCAGGGAAGTTGTTGATGCTTCATCCCTGGAAGTGTTCAAGGCCAGGGTAGATAGGACCTTGGGCAAACTGGCCTAGTGGGAGGAGTCCCTGCCTGTGGCAAGGGGTTGGAAGCAGATGATTTTTAAGGTCCCTTCCAAACCATTCTATGATTCTATAAAAGAGAGTTGAAACACAAAAATATGTGATACGGTCTACAAAGAACTAATTCAATGTATGTAAAGGGGAGCTGTGACATGGGTACTGACTTTTGCCACTGGACAGGTGGAGTTGGTGGATGCTATTTGGCCACCATTACCTCAGTTATGCTTCCTGCTGCCTAAATGAGAGAGTAGTAACACTTGGATGTGTTGAGGTTCAAGAGACATCCTAAAAATGAGGTTTTTTTCATCCAAGAAAGAATTTAACAAAGGTACAAAGTTGACTTAACCAGCCAACCTTTCACATTCTGTGTGGTACCACCATTTCTAGAAAGCCAGCAATACAACTTTTCATGGTAGCTCTAACCTCAACTACACAAATGAAAACTTTCCAATTGTCAAGCTTCACAGCATCGTAACTTAGGAACTTCTTTAGAAGGAGGCCTTGAGCAGCTCCACGTTGAGTTGGTCTTGAAAACTTTTACTGGTTTTCCTCACTTTTTATTGTGTGTGTTTAAAAAAGCAGTTTGTAGACTCTTTCACTCAACAGCTTGCTCAAATGGATTACTTTGCTTCTCAAATCAGGGGTAGAAATGATCAAACAATGATAAAGGTTTGGCAAGAATTTACAAGATCAAACTTTCTGAAAGAAGTCTTCCTTTTTTTTCCCCACATACAGTCTTTAATTCTAGTTTTTGGAGTCTTTTAATTGTCCTTTCATAGCATCTGCCAAGTTAGTCCTGTCTCTAACCTGTCAGTGTATGTGCTGCATGTTAATGTTGCCTTCTGGCATGTTTTATGTTCACGTCATTGTTGATTTTTCTTCTGCCTTATCTGCTAGGCAATGAAATCTTCCTAATTCTCTGTGCCTTGAACATACTAAATGATTGTACTGCTTTTTTCCTAAATATTTTATTTAGAACAGCCAGACTTGGAATTGGATCTAAATAATTCAGTAATCTTTTGATGGAAACTCTAATGGGTTTGGGTACTTAGCTTTTGCTGTAAAGCCTTGCTTACTTTTGTGGGATAGTGTGTTTTTAGGCTCTGCAGTGACCTAGTGTGGCCTTGTCAACCCACCAAGACCGTTTTTTGTAAGTGTACTGCATATAGATGTAAGGACTGCTAAACTACTACTTCAATTCTAGCAGCTGACACGTAAATTGAAAGATGTTCACTTAGCCAATTGAAAATTTTATTAACCATTAACGGGCAAAGTACAAAACTTTCATCCAGCATTTGGCTTTTTACTCTTTTAACCTACCTATGTGTAATAAAAAGGAATCATTGACAAAACTATTTTATTACAGTTAAAAAATGAGCGTGGAAAATATAGAGTCCAAGACTTCATTTTTAAAAGCTGTAGAGCAGAACTCTGCTTGCTGATGTAAGCTGTTTATGTTGTTACACAAATTATCCCTGGTAAATTGGATTCTTGTAAATCTTGTTAACTCAGACTAATATCAGGATAACACTTTATTTGATGAAATGGATTAATATAGAAATAGTGATCAATTAATTTTTTTTTTTAAAAGTATCATCAGAAAGGGATATTTTCTAACTTACAAATATACCATTAAAGCGTATTTAAAACTTTTTATGAAACAGCATAAATGCTTAAATCATCATAATTTCTACTCGTGGTGAAGACAGAAATCTAGTTAAGATAGTAATATTAAAAATTCTGTAATAGGATGTTTGAAAATGTATGACTTTTTTTTTTGCCAGTATTCATATTGTCTGTTTATGACTTTGTTTAATGAGAGTTTGTGCTTTTTTTGTGTGTGCCTTTGAGTATATGTTACAAAGTATATATGATGAAATGCTTTTCTGGTTTAACTTGCTAGTAACTCACATATATGTTTATTTGCTAGGGAAGTATCATCTGGGAGATAATAAAGAGTGTGAGGAGGTGAAAATCCACATGAACATAAAATGTTCTTTATAGACATTCATTGTAGAAATGTTTTGCCATTTTCTTGTTTTGTGGATTTGAATTTTCGGGTAGTACTTACAAAAGCATCATCCAGACTTAAACAGGAACAGATATCAGTGGTGCTTGTGTTGACAGTTTTGTATTTGACACTTTAAGCTTTGCAACTTGGCAGATGAGGTATTGAGGTTCTGGAGCTCTGGTTTCTGTATTTTGTATGGATAACAATGACCTGTGTAGACAAACTTCCTGACCACCTGAGCTCAATCATATCAGCCCTCAGCATTTTTCCTATCTTTAACCAAAGCATTGATGAGATTCAGATGGGGTGAAAATGCGAGTAGTATCTGGGAACAACATGTTAGGATCATGAAGAC
>JAVSBS010022175.1:46930-94376 GCA_033124195.1 Coracias cyanogaster
GGTGAAAATGCGAGTAGTATCTGGGAAAAACGTGTTAGGATGATGAAGACTGAGGAGGTATTTTAAAATAATGTACATCTTTGAGCTAAATTAACATCTTCTTGCTATCTTTTTTCTTTTTTCTTTTCTCTTTTTTTTTTTTTTTTTTTTTCAAATCAGCTTGTCAAGTAAGGGTAAGCAGTGGAGGTGTGTGCCCAGAAAGAGCTTGAGCTAAGATAAGAAACAGGATCTGCCCCTCCTTTCCAGTAGAGTAGTAGTATTTGTTAATTCAGCTTGCCGTGTGATGAAAATGGATTCTGTGTTATGTGACTGAGAAACCAAAGGGGCTCAGGTACAGGAAGGTAGAGTGACAGTGGAAGCATAATTATAGGTCACAGTGAACAGAAAGGAGGAGGTTAAACTAATTTTTGGGGAGAGTAAGTAAATGTGTAAAGGATATACTAGGATTTTAATCTGTAGGATGCTGCATTTGGAAAGTACAAATGTACTCTTTTTGCATGTGAAAGAAGGTGGAGAGGGAGAAATAAACGTTCTCAAGCAGTAGGTCCTAAAAAACACTTATTACGTGCTGAAGGGATGAGATGATTTTGGAGACATAATGACCAAGAAAATACAAGACTTGGACATTACTGTCTACCTAAGGCAGCTAACATGTTATAGGTGATTTACTGTAGATCTATATAACTTGCACTCTTAAAAAAACACTTGTTTCAGATGTTTGGCACAGTTAGCAGCAGCAGCAGCACGTTTTGTTAGATCAGGTGGTAAGAAATGTCTGGATCCTCCTGACTCGTTATCCCTATTATGGCTTGCTGGAGGTCAATGTGCAAGAAGCTCTGGAGGTATAGCATGCATCTGCTCTTACCAGCTGTCAGGGAAAGACAGGTTACTGTGCTCAAGTGGAAGGAACTCAAAGCCTTTTCAAGATATTAGCACAAGATGGGCACTTGGTTTTGGTGCTTTGGCCAAGTTTCTGCTAGAAATTCATGCAAGCCTGTTTGTTCATGGAGGTGCACAAGAATGAAGCCACAGCAGAGAGGTGCTGCATGGGAGCTGGAGAAAGAAATCTTGCATGCCTGTGGTTATGGCAGATATGCATATTGAGCACAGGGGAGGCTGTAACTCCGCTGGTAGAATACTGGTCATGGCTTAAATGCCAGCTCTGGCTTCTCTTTCTGCTAGCGCTTTCAGTGTGTTAATATTTCCTTTTGATAATGGTATTTGGTTTGCATATGGTAAAATCTTGCCAGTCTAACCAGTTCCTAATCAAACTGTGTCCTGGGTAGTTTGGTTATTCTTTGATAATGTTTTCTGATTTTCTTCTTATGTTTTCCTTTGACTTTCTACATCTAGACCGACTTCTGAAGTCAAGACACCTTCTCTGTAAAGTGTCTCATGTCTTAGAAAAATGTTAACAAGTTAGCTTTCTCCTGCTGCATGGGGATTCTGTCTAAAACCTTGCAAGCCCTTGTACTTGGAGGATCTTGGTCTCTCTTGCTATATTCTTGGGAGGTGTTTTAATCTGTCTTACCTTGTCTTTTGATGGTAAGGAAGTATTTTGTAATCAGCAGTGTATAGGAGCCACGGTGGTTCTTTTTGTTAGCTCTGGATTAATATCTGTTATATTGCTGCAGGGACCTGACCTCAGTGACACAAGTGGTCACTTTTAAGTTTTATAACAGTATACCTCACAGAGGTGAAGCCCCAGTTCTGCAAAATGGTGTGATATTTGGAATAGCTTTAGGGATGCTTGTCTCAAGTGGGATGTGAGTGAGGTTCTAGCCATGTAATCCAGGAAGAAGTTTGACCCCTAAATAATCTGTTTTTAGCTTGTGCTACCAGACTGAATTTCTTATGAAATGTTTTAAGTTCTGCTCTGTGTGTTTGTCTCTGGAATCTATTATCTTGACCTCCTGCTTTCTTACCGTAATGCATACTCTGGCACATTCCTCTCTGCGAGTCATTGTGTGTTTATTAAAACTTGCCATTTCTGAAATGCTACTCCACCCAGTATTTGTGGCTTGGGTAAGTTGCGTGTACTCTTTCTGTGTGGGTTATAGCTTTATGAAAGTGTGGTGCTGGGTTTGAAAGGCACAGCAAGGATGATTGCTGTGCAACTTCTCAAGCAGGTTCTTTCTCCATGACAAACCCTGCAGAGCCAGCCTACTTGAACCTGAACTGTGACCTTGAGAATTTCATAAGGGCTGAGATGAAAACTGTTGAGAGCTGAGCAGTGAGCAAGCCTATTTACTTTGGGTGGGAGGAGCAGAGCAAGAGGGTTAGCGAGCGAGGAGGTGCAGCCAAATACAGTAGCCAACAGGACGCTAAGAGCCTTGGTGTTCATTCATAATCACTCTAAAGCCTGTCTCTGGAATTACTCCTCAGCTAAACTGCACTTGATTTGGAAAGACCAAAGAACAGAAGAATATTTTGGTGAAAGAAACTTGCCACTGTAAACTACTAATGCAACTTGTAGCTTCGTGGTTCACATGTCTTTTATCTGAATCAGATATTGGTGTCTGAAGGCAAGTATGTCTTTAATACCCTTTTTGTTAAATAGGAGAAAAACACTTTCACTTGCAGTCCATGTGGAGAAATCAGGTGTTGGGTAAAACTCATTTATAGGTATGATAATCTGTCAGTTTCATCTTTGTTTTCTGCATGCCACGGAGTGTGTGTATACTGCACGCAGTATGACCTTTTCTTTTGGTGGACTGAGGGGGGAGTATTCCACTGGAAAACGTAGTGTTGTCAAAGTGTCAGGGTAAATTATTGTCAGATTTGAAGGGCAAGTCTAAAAAGCTTCTGCCTTCTCTGCTACACCATCTGTTTTCTTTCTTCTTCCTCCTTCTTCCTTTACCTTTCATACAGTATGGTTTTAAGAAGGTTTTGGATTTTCACTTGTATAACTCTAAGGGGAAAAGGAATATATGTATTTATTATTTTTTTTTTAACTTTGTATCACTGGAGATACTCTTGTATTATTGCATCAGTATCAATTTGTATAACGTGTTATTAATTTAAACTTCTAAAAATCTATAAAAAAAGGATTATTATAATTCCTCAGTTGGATAGTTCAGAACGTATTTGATTTGAGTTCAGTTTCTATGCTTGGAATTAATTCCTGTACAATTCATTGAGGTCTTTTTTGATAAGCCTGTCTTTTTTTTCAGCTGCAAATATTTTTCAACTGGAGAAATGTTTTAAAACTAAAACCAGGTTTTGTCAAAAGTGTTCTTGCACTGTTGGAAATGCATGTGTCTACTCTTTGCCTTTTGTTTTGTACACTGAGATTTAAGTTTTGCCCCAGGCAGTATCCTGGAAGAATGTCTTATGCATGGGATTATGACTTGTTTTTCAGACAGCATTTACTACTGAAGAAGCCCTTACTGAGTAGCTTATATGAGAACTGCTTTCTGTCCTTTAGAGAAACGTATACAACAGATAAATTTTCCTCTTCAAAAGGCATTTTTTAACAGATTGAGAATGGATTCTTCCCCTTGCACCCCCCTCACCCTGAGATAGATGAACTAAATATTTCAATCATGTTTTTTCCGCCTTCTTACTGATTTATGTGTTATATGAAACAGAAACAAGGAGACTTTCTCCGTTTCAGTGCCATATTTAGCTTAGTGCCTGCTTTCATGAAGGACTTAACTCTTGTTAGGAGGAATCTTATTTTTTCATGTACAGATGCATGTCACACACCACATACATTTAGGCTTGAGTTGAAATACTTTTCTGCTTATGCAGGCCTTACAGCTATGTCTGACTTCTGCAGCTGGACTTGGCTGTAGGTCTGTTTCTGAGTATTTTGAAACCATGTGAACTTCAAAGATGTGTATATTAGTGCATTTTTTAAGTACATCAATTATTAAGTCACAGGGAACTGATATCAAAAGGCTTCCTGGGACATCAGTCTAAGATAACCTAATGACTGACATGAATTCTGATTATCAGTAGATTAACCTATTCTATCTAATGTGGGTTTTTGGTTGTTTGGTTGGTTTTTTTTGAGCGGGGACAGGGGGATAAGAAGATGAAATTTTTTTTTTTTTTGGTAGGTCTAATACATAGGGGCTAATGAAGTGCACCTTTCCATTGTCATGTACAGAACATGCAAATAAAAGCATTTCCAGCTACTTGAAAGTACTTCTGTGTCCTTTTGGTGGTCAGTTCATTGCAAGGAATTAAAAGGGTTTCTAAGAGCTTTGGGTGCTGAGTGTGTGGTGAGCAGAACCCCTTTTAATATCACAGGCTGATGCTAAAGAGTTGCAATAAACTTTAGCTTAGAATCACACCATGGAAAAAAATACTCATTTTTGTTAAATATTACAGATCTGTTACAGACAAAAGGCTAACAGCCTTTTTGGTTGTGTCAGCAATCGCTCCAGCAACATATACTGCTTTGAAGTCATTGAAGCAAATGAGCATGTGTATATGAGTATTAGCAGGCATAATAAATCATGAGCTGTTGAAAAGGTGGAGAACTAGTGAATTTTTACAGCCAGACTATGTAATTAACTTGTATTGCTGCAGCTTTAAATGAAATATGAAGATGACTGGGTGGGGGAGGAGAGAGAGATGGAAGAAGCTTAAATTAGATTATTTTTTTCTTTTTTTTTTTTTTCCTCGCCGTTCTTCATAGTCTTGAAACAGTCGTATTTTGGCAAAAGGCACAGAGTCTGCCTCTCCTGTGTTGTTGAGTTACAGCTGAAGGTACTTACTCAGAATACTTGGATAATGGCTTCCTTGGTTGGGATATAGCTTCAGAGAGGGGGAGTGTTAGCATTATCCATATTGAAATTCTTAATTTTATCTGCCCAAAGATTTCAGTGTCACTTCTAAATGGAGAAAAAGTCATAGGAAGGAGAAAGGTTTTTAATCTTTTCTCATATAGTTTGGCTACGTGAACAGTGTCAAAGGACCTGAGAGGCCATGGAGAGAAATAAGCGGAAGACCTTCAGGATTACACTGTTTCCTCAAACCCCTGCATGTCTAGCCACTTTTTAGTAAAACAGGCATAATGTGGCAGAGAAGACTATGTGGTGGAAGAATTTGGTAGGCTGGCAGTTTCATGCTCGGAAGTGGTTCCAGAACAGGTTGGTACAGCAGCTGGAGGCAGATGCAGACTATATGGTGTGGGGGGCAGCTGGTGCAGCCACCCATTCAGTCTGTGCGACCCTGCCGTCCCGGTACGAGACATAGAAACATCCTGATACCAGTGTCAGTAGAGCATTCCTGGGCAGGGTCACAGCCCTGACTCTGAAAGATGAGATAACAAACCAATTAACTGGGCAAGATAGGTCTGTAATGAGAGGATATGGTTCCTTCTGTGTGCAAAGGGAGTTTCACTGCAGCTTTCTTTTCTCTCGGCTTTAATCAGGAAAAAGAAAATGCATATTTTGAAGATACTTGGACCAAGGTAATTGCTCTGGGAAGACAGATCTGGAGAATTGATGTGAAACTGTTTATTTAGAACAAAACCAAGGTGACAAAAGTGGTGATCTCCCTCCTTGCATTTCCTCCTTATTACCCCACCATTTGACTCCCTAAGTTATTCAGTTGCTCTTTCTGTTCCTTCTGGGACATCGGGACAAGGACTTCTTCAGCTGAGAGAAGTATGGGGCACTGTAATGGATAAATGGAGACAGGCCTCAATACATGACAAGCTCATCCAGTTTTTCCCCCTCCCTGTGCTCAAGTGAATAGAGTTCTTCACTTCTTGTACAAACGAAGTTAAACTTACATATCACATAAACATTTATATTGATGGCTCATACTTGTTTTTTTTCAGTTACATCTTTTTTCCTTGGCATCTATCGGGACATTAGTCTGTTAAGAGGCATGAGGAAATTCTAATCCTTCATAGGATCCTGGAAGCTACTGTGTTTCATAATCAGAAAAACTATTTTCAGTGTTTTCTGTATGTGTCTTAGTGCATGTATCTATAGATACTGACGCACATACACTCTGCACAGTTAAAACCTTTCGTAGGGGTTATAAAATACTTCAGCCTACTGCATTATCCCTGAGCCAATGTGAACCAAAATTACTGAGCCGCAAATAGTAAGTACATTTCTTTGCATAAGAGCTGGAGTAAACAGTATTATTTGAGGATTAATCAAATTCACGCTACCATAGAATGAATTTGTGGGAAGTTTTTCACTTTGTAAGAAGAGGAGATCTCTAGTATGGCGTAAGGGACAATGCAAGTTCTTGTTTTCAAGCCAATTCTTAGTGTCCTATTTTTCTGCTTTTCAGCAGAGTAGGTTTCAAAATGTATTTTGTCAGAAATACAGTGTGGGAAAATGGGATCAGCGGAGAAGCACCAGATGGGAACAAAATTCTATATATGGAAGAGGGTGGACATGCATGCCAGTCATCAGAGCAAAGAAGCAGCTGATCTAACGAGCAGTAGATGAAGGAGGTTAGAGAGAGCTTATTTGACTTTATTCTGGTAGTATCAGCAAGAGCACTTTGGATCACTTGATTTATAGTCTGGAAGCACAATTCACTGGGACTTTTTATGTTTAAAATTTTAAGTTGATTCGTTTAAGTGTTATTCATTGCATAAAATATTTGGAGCGTTAATAATAAAAACCCTGTTCTGGAGTTTATTATGCAACTCTTCCAGGAATCAGGCTGGTTTGTATGTATAAATATGTCAGAGTATTAGAGAAGAAAAAGCTATCACCTCCCCTTTTAAATAGAAGTAAGTAATGAAGATGTAGAAACCACAGTAATCAGTTGATGAAAACTAGCTATGTAGGTGCCTAAACAGGGAAGCTCAACATGGCTGAGTAACACAAGACATTGGCTCCCTTTTCAGAGTCTCAGAGTGTACCACAATATCAAACAGAGATGTCACATAGCTCATGAGTTGTGCTTTATGCAAGAGAATTTGGGACTGGAAAGGCTATCAGGAAAAAGAATTGATATAAGGAAACCTTAAAACCTAAATAATCTCAATTTTTCTGTGCTTAGAAAGCAGAGATGAGTAGGACCAAAACTGAGATGTAAAACCTGAGATGCTGTGTATTTGTGGAAAAGAGGAGCTGAAGCAAAGCCATTCTGCTTTAAGCATCCTGATGGATTTGAGGAGTGTAGCATTGCTTGGCTTGCTGCTGATTTGGCAGCCTCTGTCTCTTCACTGCATTTTTCATGTGTGCCCTTCGTTTGTTTCTTTTTTTTTTCCTTTTGTGTCTTACTCATCAGAATGTGAGGTAAAAGGCTGTTACTGCAACACTCTTGTTCCAAACAGCTAATGCTAACCAGCTTTTGCAGAGAACATAATCCTTACACAAACACCTTAACTCATGAAGGAAGAGGGTCCAGTGCGACGTAGGTTTTCTTCATGTGCTGGGATTTCATCTGTGTTTTCTCCAAGAGCTGATGGCCGAAAGCTTGTCCGGAATGCTTCATTTGGAGGATATAACGAACTCTCTCCTGCTTTACCAGGTTTGTTTTGGTCTTGCGTTTCTTAAAATGTGCAGCAGAGAATATAATTTTCACCTCAATTTTTTCAGCTTAAATGAAAGCAGTGTATTGAGATGTTGGTAGAAATAAGGAAGAACATTGCTTCTGTGCATTTAGATAACGGCTCTTTGTAGAGGCAAGGTTTGCAGATAGGCAAGTGAGTTAGCTTACACCGCAGTAAATCTCTGTTTAAAAGGCATTTGTGTATTTGGTACTGACAAAACAAAACCTGTTTTTGTTGTTTGGGCTTTTATGACTGAAGTTCTGTGATGTGGTTTATAAATGCCTTCCTGCCTTGTACTTTCCTCTCCCCCAGCACACAATGAACTTGCTTTAAAATAGTAAAGTACAGCAAAAGCTTTTAATTTGGCTATAACTACTGAAGAACCTGTGCTTGTCATCAGTGGCTTCACATAAACTGACAAGATAAGATGAGTTAAGGCTAAAAGCATAGCCTTGCTAAACTCTATAGTGCAAGATTTTTAAGATTTAACCCCAGAAAGGTCTTGAATCTCCTTCTGCTCAGAATTGTTGTCTTCTGAAAATCAGTGCAGGAATATTGAAATGAATTTCTAGAGTTTCATTGTCCATGATGTGCACTTATGATATAGGTACCTGAATTTCAGCAGTTTACTTCAGGGAACATCAATGCTTGAAAATGTGTTACAAGGTCACCTCTTCCTGAAAGGTGACATTGTAGAAATTTTACATTCCTACCAGAATTACTCTGTATGCGTGGTTTGTCTTGTGCCTGCGCACATCTGCACTTTGTAGCGTAGTCCCTGTGGGGCCATAATGCTGGGAGGGGGGAAGGGGTATAATAGTTTTCACTTTCTATTGTATGCCATCTGCAGAATGGCTCACTGAATTTGTAAGCCCTGGTTCTGAAGCCATGGAAAAGAGTTGGGTTGCAGGCTGGATTAAGAGCTCTCCGCATCACTGGCCGATGCTGGCTTGCAGAATCACTGGAGCATCATGTTCAGCCCCAGGCAGGTGGGAGCAGTTACTTGGGACACCACATTCTATTTCACCACTACATTCTATATTTTCTGTTTTACCCTATAACATTTCCTTTCACTCTGCTTCAGGAAATGATTAGCCTTCTAACAGGCATCTAACACTGGGTTTTATTCATGCTGCTGAGGAGATGAAGATCTCAAATCTTGAAATCATGGAGTTGACAACTAGACAGATCATCCTTCCCTTTAAAATAAGTGTGTAGTCTAGTAATTACTGAAATAAAAAAGGGATTCATTCCCTATTTGCTTCCTTTCTGTATAGAATTCTACATTAAATCTAATTGCTGTCCATAAGTGGACAATGAATAACTTCTTAAACAGCAAAACAAATGGAAACCAGTTTTTAATTAAAAAAAATCCTGCAAGTGTAAACATATAACTAAAACATGTTTTATCTTTTAGAATATTCCATATATCTGAAGAATTTAAACAATATTAATGTGCTGGAAGGTGTACTCTTTCAGTTTTGCTTAAGCAAGTAGTTATTGCTCTACTAAAAGATACTAGTGTATAGTTACAGTGAGAACAATCTTTGGTTATTATTGTTTACTTTGTGTTTGCAAAACAAAACATGACAGTGAGAAAACACATAAAAGGACTTTGCTTACTTTCTGATTACTTCAGTTTCAAAATCCATGGAGGAATCTGAATTAGTTAGCATGGGATTGTATTCTTAAACTGGTTGTCAGCAAGCTTTTGAAAATCAGTTTTAAAACTATCCTATGTTCAAGTATTGAAACAGATTTTTCCTTTTTTCCTGTGTTTATTATATAACACCAGTATTGCTATCTCCCACTAAGTATAGCTCATAGTTGTTCCAGAAGCATATAGTTTTTCAGCTCAATTGCTTGTTCTTCACTGCCGCACACGCACACTAGTAATCAAATGAGGCTGTTCCTTGCTTTTCACTTGGAAGTCAGTAATATTGTTGCTTGGCTTGCTATTTGTGATCTTCTCATGCATTGCATTGCTTTTTTACTGGTTCTTCTGTTTGTTGGAAAAAAGCCTCCAGTAGATAGTAATTCTTTCTCTTCGGGTAAAATAGATCTGACATTAAAAAGTAACATGTTTTTTTCTGATGTATTTCTCAGGTATCCTAATTGCAGATGGTATTTATTGAAAGGCACAAAGCCAGTATCTAACATGTAGGAGATGTTAATGTGGTTGGGTTTTTCCTTTCCCTTGAGATTGATTGAAGGAACAGGTTGGGGCTGTGACTTTAAAGAATGATACCTGTGTTATGCTTCAGAATTGAAATCTCTTAACTAAACCGTTTGGTTTAAATGTACCCTACCACAGACTTTAGCATCAAAGAATCTTTAGGATAATCTTACACTGTATATACTCCTTGTTTTTTGTCGAAGACAGTGTTTTGGAGGATTTTGTTGTTGTTGTATTGACTGTGTATTCTATCTCAGTCTCTGAGAAGTGCTGTTTGATGTTGTTTCATTGGCATCTTGCATGTACAGAGTTCTGGTTGTTCCTGTTGCATGCAGTTCTCAGGCTCTTGCATCTATCTGAAAGCTCACAATGAGTTTTCACATAGATTTCTGCCTGCAAGTTCTGGAGGGTTGTGCCTGGTGCTCACAGCAAGAACATGCTAATGGACAGTTTCCCTTGGCTTCTAAGGTCATACCATGAACTGTGGCTGACTGCATTGTGGTTGGGATCAGCGTTCAGAGCCCATGGGGCCTGTGATGTTGAGACAAGGATGGTGGCACTGGGAGAAAGTCTGTTAAGATGTAGTGTTGCTCTGAACACAATCCTTGGTGTCCAGAACTGCTTTAGAGGCTGCAGTAACGGAACTTGTGTTTAAAAATATTTTGTTTTCAAACTAGGACAGATCTGCAAGTGTCTTGAATAATACTGGGAGCTCAATCTGCAGCTCTGAAGATTGATTCAAAAGACACTAGCTCACTGTCTCCTAACTCTGAATATTGCTTTCAGGATTTTATGTAGAGAGTGATGCACAAATTCAGGAGACTTAATAGAGACAAAGTTACAGAAAAGGGACTTGCATCTTCAGCACCTGAGTTACTACATTGTGAAATGTGAGCTCAGGTTACCTTGTTAAAGAGTTGCTGATTGAATTGCAGGATAGACAGCAAGTAAGCTAAAATACTGAGCCCAAAACCACTGCTGATAAACATTGAAAAAAATTGAAACACCTTTTTTTTTGTTAGAACCTCTCATACCCTGACAGTCTCTGCCCCAGACACTAATTCAATGACCGTAGGACAATTTTCAGTACCTCTGGGGTGAACAAAACTACAAACAGGGCAATAACACAAAGCATTGTTTAGAGGCACAGCTTTCTTGACTTTGCTGCTGTCTTTGTCAGAAATCACTAGAGAAATAAGTTCGTATAACTGGTAGCAGGAAAGGAGAAAACAGTATTTCTTATTGTTGGTTCTGTGACTATAATTGTTCTGTTGTTGTTGTTTCCTTGACCAAATATTTCCACAGCCAAGTGTATATTGTCCTCAGCTTGGGCCCATGTACAGCTTTTTGTGATGTTTCAGTACAAATTCCTCTGCAGGTATTGGTATCAAACTGTTAGAGGAAGTGAGACTGCTTATGGTCCTGAGGCCTCTCTGTCTGAATAGAGGCTCCCTAGAAAATGCATCCTTGCAATGGACGGAGCTGTGTCTGGATAAGCACCTGAAATATTATTTATTTTTTTAACATGTTTTAGCACATGAGGATAAAAACCTTCCCTCTGTATTGAGTGAGCTTGTCCCCTCTACACAGAGGGAGGTTACGATAGTGTGGTGTGAGATATGAAGCTGACAGGTTGGGTTTCCTCACAGACCAACATGGAACAGTACAAGGTATTCCAGGATCTGCAGCACCCTGATTTGGGTTTGCTAATGAATCCTTCAGATAACCCTTTGCTGCATGGGCACACCTTGGACTGGAGACAACGGAAGGAAGGAGGTGAAATTCAAGGAAACAAGACTGAACTTTGGTCTTCGTGGCTGATTCTGTGGGACAGAGTAGTTCTTTCTGTTTTCATTTCAGCTGGGTGATAATGATGAAAAGCTTGTTTATGAAAATAAGAACGTATGTTTGTTAGATAAGGATGTGTAGAGCCCTTAACTGTTGTGTTTTAGAAAGCAAGCCCTGAATTATAGCTTCTCTTCTGTAAGAACAATCCTGACTTAGCACTTCCTCATTGATTCCCATCACTAAATCTTTTGCATGTCTCTATAAATAAGTAAAAACAGGAAAGCCATTAAAAAACGTCGGCATTAGTTTTTCAGCGGAACTTGGTTCCTAATGAGGTATTTCTTTGGGGTGTGGGGGTAAGGAGAAAACCTCATTACTGTGGTTGTGGTGTGTGTTTGACTTCCCAAGACTGCCACTGAATCTAGTGACTTCTCAGTGAACTAAGGCAGGTCTGTCCTCTAAGGCTTGAAGCAACCTTTGTTTTGTTTGAGCACCTGATGACTGGTGCAGTGGAAAACGTGCTTTTGTATTTGATGTTACATAGGAGGAAATGTAGCTTCTGGCCTCTGGATCCTGACATGCCTCCTTCTTGGTTTGGTTTTTTTTTTTTTTTTTCTGGATTCCTTAGTAGTACAGATCTTCTGCCTGTCTAGGTACTTGTTCCCTGTGGTCAGAAAGTCTTCTGCATTACAGGTTTTCACTAGCTGAAAAAAAACTATCACAGATGTGTTGGAAGACTTTAAAATGGAAAGGTTTAATGAGTTGTGCACAAAGGGGCTTCTATAAAGACATGTAAAAGTTTCTTTAAAGGCATGTAGTGTTTACTTTGTCTAAACATAAAATACAATACTGTATTGCAGTATATAACTTTAAAAAAAAAAATTTTATCTTAGAAAGGAATCTGTGCAAAAGGTAATAAATACAAACAAAAACCCCTGAAGACTGATTACTAGACCAGAACTAAGTGAAATCTTGGATTTTTCATGTAGCTTGTAGACCAATCTAATTCCTCTATAGCTCAGTGAAACTTCCCAGGATATGTATGTGATACTCTCTTAGAGTTTCTGGGTATTGTAAGTTATGGAAGGGTGAAGATACTAATTTAAAAAGAAAAAAATCCTACACTGAACAAACTACTCCCACTGCTACTGAGAGTTAATAAACATTATTTTAAAGCTCATAGTTTCCCCACACATACACACACTCCCGTGAAGAATGTGAAATCAAACTGTTTCTCTGATAAATCTCCTCATTTTAGAGAAAGCAATTTCTGTTTCGAGTACCGATTTCTGTTTGACAGTTGGGAGCATGTTGAAAGGGAAGCTCAGGAGAGCTTCTGGTGCCCATGTATGGCACTTACCTGCTGGCGTGGTGCCCTCTGGTGGACTGAAGCTCCAGGGTACCACTGTGGGAGCCGCGCCAGGCTTTTCAGCTGTGTGGATTGTTCCTGAAATTCATGTACGACTTCATATTTATCTACCTTCTATCTGGAGGGCATGCAAATGATGGCATTTTTACTTACATAGATAAATGCATTGTGCAATTCATTTTATTCCTGTTTAGAAAAGCTTTATGCTACCACCAGCATATTCAGAGAAAATGAATCACTGAGATGTTACATCTCGTAACCAGAGTACATTATTTTTTCCTTAAGAGGATGCTTGGAGTTCTGTGACACATCGCAGCGGGGCAGCAGCTCTAATGCCAGTCATGGCCCCCACTTCCATTGTTACACATATACTGTCTCTCTTTGCTTTTTGGGTATGTGGCGTTTGTACTGTGAGTCACTCATAGAAGGTAAATATGGGATTTTGACAACTGTTTTAATACACAGTCTTGTAGTTAAACTCATGCAGCATCAAGTTGAAGGTATAAATTCAAGGCTAACTAAGCAACCTTTTCCATTTTCTTGTGAAAAAATAAACTGACTGGCAATCATAATCAGTGTTTTGGATTTGCTTTCATGTAGGTGGTAGTTTAACAATTATTTCTAGCTACAGAAATGAACAAACCAGAAAAGGCTTTATTTAGTATTCTGCTCTGTGCATGCATGTATGCACGCAGGTGAGAATGAGAAGATACAAAGTTTGCACACCATAGTTACTGTTCATCAGGTTATTGGATTAGGTGCAGCCCTATCCAAATAGAGTGGACTGTTCTCACTTCTTAGTGGGTATTAAATTAGTTTATATTTTAGTAGCTGGTATGTTCTCAACTGTTCTGATGGACTGGTATGTATGTTTGAAAATCTGATTTCCTTGTACTTTTTTATGCTAAACACAATTTGCAAATTTATTTCAAAGGCTAGTTTGTATAAAATGTTAATGTTTTCAAATCATTTGCAATGATGTTGTTTTTTTCTTTCAGGTTTTGACAAAGGGAAGGATGATGTGCCACAAAGTAAAGAGGATACAACACATTCTATGTCAAAAAGCAAGGTAAGGAAAGCAACATCCTAATCTGCCTTAATGTCAGTGTGCAAAGGAGTACTTCATTTTTAATTAAATGCAAATGTATTTAGCTTTCATTGTAGGTGATCTTGAAGATCACTCTTAAGATTCTGCAATAGATAAAGATGAAAGGGAATTTCTTAATATAGTTCTGAGGGTGACATCACATGAAAATCTACAGTTCAAATTAGTGAAAATGAAATGTGGAGTCTTCTCACTGTCATCTTGGGATGGGATGTTGCCTCACCAAACGTAATGGTGGATGGAGGTCAGCTCTTGCTATGGAGCAGAATTTAAAATCTTTTTAAGCTGTAGGTGAAGATGCTGTTCACTGAGCTGGAGAAAATCTTATAAGCAATTTAAGGAAACTAATTGGAAAAGGTTGAGTTTAATGGGTTAAATTGCCAAACACTGTTAAGTGCAATCTCTTGTCCTGTCTATTGCAAAGGCTTCTGTACCTCAGAATTCCAGTATAAAGGCCCATTTTGTTGAGGCAATGGGAGTGTGAAGGAAAGTATGCTCAGTAGAATATTAAACTAGTTACAAATGCTATGCATGTTTATGCTTTCTGGTAGTCTTGATAATAGAAATGCAAAAGGCAGGAGCCAGGCAAATTCGTAATCATCATTGTGTAGTCACAAGATGGAAAAAGGTCACTGAGGTGCAGTGAAAACTGAGAACATCCAAAGGAGAGTTGGGAGATGGACCCTCCAGTCACCAAAACCATAGCATCTCGGGGTTGCAAAACTTTAAAAAGGAAGAAAACGTGACCTACCCAAGCAATCAAAAGGACTCTTATGTAGCAGTCCCAGGGCTTTTCTCTCCAGAGCTGTGTTTTGTTCTAATCAGTTATTGACACAAGTAGTTTGCAATAACATTCTTTTTCAGAATAAAATGTTCTTTTCTGATGGTATTGAAACAGTAGGCACATGATGAGAGATTTGTGTAAAAAGTCATTGTAGTAGCATAGAGAAAAATCTACCATAGTTAGCTCTTCCTTTCCCAAACACTTTGAAATTTTTAGGGTACAGTTACAGAAACTGTCAGTGTTAGGACATCATATAGGCTTCTCTGATACAACCTTCTTATTTGTTGGCCTATTGTAACTCTTATAGTGTGTGAACGTTTTGTTCAGCAAAAGTGCATGGCATGTCAATGCACTGAATTTTTATCTAGTGATTTTTATGTATTTAGAATGTAGAATTCCAGAAAAAAAAAAAATTTCAGTTGCGTGTCTCATAAAGCAGATGTGTCTCTCTCTTCAAGACATGAAAGAGAGAAAGACTGCATTTCATGGAGGGGCAGGTTGTGTATGGTTTGATCACTGATTGGAGTACCTAAGTTCACTTGATTTTCTGATTTAGGCATCGCTACAGGATAGAGTTTAAAGGCTTTACATGACCCAACTGTGTGGTTTTCTATTTTCTGCTGGGACATCCACTGTTTTCTTACAGAGGAAAATGTGGTAACATACCTCTAAACAGATTGTCAGGACGCAGCAGTCATGGGCTGATGTGTAGGGGAAGATGAGGACCTGAGCTTGAACACATCGAGCTCCCAAGGGAAACGGGGGATGCCTGCAGCTCCTTCCATAGCACTCTGCTGCAGGGCTAGCACTGCAGAGCTGTCTGTCAGAGCTGGCCCTGGGCACAGGCAGGTGCACCCCTTGGAGGCAGAAGGCTTGCACTTGAGGTCTTGACACAAATTTTGCTGTGATATTTCACGTCAGAGCCTTAAAGAGAAATGTTGAAGAGATATCGCATGATTCTATGAAATCAAAGTAGCTTAAAGATTATAGCAACATTTCCCTGCTTTAATGGTGTCATCAGAATTGTGCTGGGGTGAGCAGGTTAGTTTCTGCAGCTGATGCTGCAGTTCTGTGGTGCGTAGCCAAGCATTTCAAGCTGTTGGTGTCTTACATCTGACTTGGAATTGCAAAACTTTGCCTCTTTCAGCTTTACTGCATCTTGGCGCCTCACTTGTCAAGGAGATCAAGGAAGCATACTTTACCGTCCAGCTCACTTCTAATCAAAATACTTATGTTGGTCCAGAAACATCTGAATCATTTTTTACTTGGAAATCAAGTTAATGCTACCTATATTAACTTGGATTTATTTCAAACTCTATTAATCATTTATCTTTGACAATCCAATGTGTTTATTCACTTCATTATATTTATTTTTCTTGATTCTTGTCTTTCTAGGATGTTAAGGCTTTATGTGCTTTGCTGTTACTTTTGTTTGTGTCTTTCTACAATTCAGGATGAGACTAACATTCCTACATCTCCTAATATATATTTTTCTTCATCTGTATTTTTGCAATTACTGCACGTGAGGCTTGATAAGACTAACGGTTTCTCTATACCCCACAAATAAACTTCAAGCTAACAGAAGACAGTAACTGTCACAGCTGTGGAGGTGAAGTAGCAACCATTCTTTCTAAGTAAAGATGGAAAAGCAGTGATGATGAGGCTTGCTTAGAATCTGGTACTGAATGTACCTCGCTATAAGTTGATTAGGTTCTCTTAAAATGATTTCTTCTTTTAAATTTCAATCCCATACATTTTGTGTAGATGCAGCACTGAGAAATTTACTATCTTAAAAATATAAAAATTAATGATCTGTCTCATAATCCGTGGCGCAGGTAAATATGGACCTTTATTCAGTGTCCTATTAGTGAGCTGAAAAACTGACATACTGAGAAAATGAGTTTTTGTGACCTGTGATATACTGGTTTGGAGCTTTTATATACATGAGCTTTAGATTGCATTAGCTTTCTGTTAGTGAGCAACTAGAATATTTATGAGTGTTTTGCTTAAGTTGCTCCATTATAGCTTGCATAATGAGTTCATTACCTCTTCTTATGTGACAGGGATGAGCATTTTTCCTTCTTCTGTTATTACATAACAAGTACTGTATTTCCTTTAACTTCTAGACAGAGGAATTAAATTTCAAGTTGTATACTTGTCTTAAAGCTAAATTTAAAGTGTTAAAAGCATATCTTTAATACAAAATGGAGAGGTTTCCTTTATGTTTCCAAGATGTAAATGGAAGTTAGAGAACGTTTTACTTGTTGTGAAATGATTTTGAGATAAAATTACTTTGTTCGAGTTATTGAACAGTACTTTTTGACACTATGTAGGTAGACTCTTGTGAAGTCTTAGTTCTGAATTAAAGGCGTCGAAGTAGGATCAATGTTAAATTGTTTATTTCCACTTGTAAATCTTTCCTTTTTATTTCTTTGGCTTGGCTTGACTGTTAAAAAGAGGGCTCAAGTGCACTGTTTTCATTATTGTAGCAAATTTTATCAAAACTTGCATATTTTTGACTGTCATTTGATAGTATTCCAAAACAGAAATTCGGTGAATAGACTTTGCATTATAGCCTGAGATTTGAAATGACCAGTCAGAAATGTTGAGCAGCTTCAGAAGCAGTTTGTTTATAAACTGTCCTTGAATTTACACAGCTTAGAAGGTTACATTGATTTTTTCTTTTTTTTTTTTTGACTAGGGAAGAACTTTGAGTCCACCAGGCTTATATTTCAGTGCACAAAGAAATGCGACTCTTTGTAATTTATCTGAAGTGGTCTGTATAGCGGATATGTACTCAGCGTTCTCTGACTTGCAGCAGGAATGACATAACTCTGTCACAGACTACTTTTTTTCTTCTGTTTTAAGACCTCTGTATCCCAGTCCCTGTATTTCATGGCTCTAGTTCCCTTTCAACTAGTAGGCAACAGATGCCAAGGAATAAACTTTGAACCTTACAAGATATGGGGAGAGGCAGGAAGGAGAAATCATGTGGTGCTGAGGCAGCACATTGTCCAGCCATGAACAAGGACTTGGGTTTCATGAGCAAACCTGAGTCTCATTCCCCTGTCTATCGCCACTGTGAGCTTCTCGAAGATAACTTGTGAAGTAATCAGAGCATGGTATTAGGGAGGAAGGAGCAGAACGAGTTCCATTAATGGTCAGTTGTACTCTGATGACTTATAGAGCAAGTCCTAGATTGAAGAGGCTGTGTTTTCCTTCATGGGTCACGGGGTAAGTGCCTCAATAGCAATACATTCAGAGGAGCTGTCAGGTTATGAATGAAGACATTGAGATTAGTAAGTCATGGGAATGACTCCTGTGTTTAAACACCAGGAACCTCCCCAAAAAATATCTCTCTGCTATAATAATATCTAACCAGTCAAGACTGCAGCATACCAAGTAACAGGCTACATGGGCTAAATATTTACTGTATACCATTCAGCTTCTTCTGGAGGAATCTCAGACTTCTTTTCCATAAAACCTTTATGAAAAGAGACTCCATAAATAAGTGGTAAACAGCTCGTGTTACAAGTTGTTGTTTGTTGGTTTTGGTTTTGTGTTGTTTGGTTTTTGTTTTGTTTAAGTTGGAGAAACAGTAGATAAGTGAGTGGGAATGGGAACTTTACAAGTGTAACTATGCACTTCAAACACTTTTTGAAGTGCCTACAACAGTAATCTATCCTTGTCATCTATTTATTACGCATTTTGTGAATTTCAGTCTGAATCCAAGCTTTTCAATGGCTCTGAGAAGGACATCTCTTTATCTTCAAGCAAACTTACGAAAAAAGAATCTCTCAAGGTGAATTAATTTCCAAGTAATTTCTCATAGACTTTAAATGCAGTCACATAAGTTCTACCATATTCTTCAATGAGGACACAAAAATGCCAAGTACTGATTGAGACCTATAGAATATTTAAGTATTGGGAGAAGTTGTGGTGTTGATTCTTTTCAAATTTTATTGCGTTGTTACTTGACCATGGGCTTCTATAATGCAGTCTTTAAGATAACACGAGATTGTAGTATAACTCAGAAGATTACAGGATAATTCAGTCTGGCAGGGACCTCAGGACATCTACATGCAATGAAATGAAAAATTGAATTATCATAGTTACAATTTGCAGTACCTTTTTCTACTGCCTTCTTCCCTGTGTTGTAACAAGACCAATCTCCACAGGTAGATATCAGAGAAACATAAAACTATTTGCTGCTAAACGAGTGAGATAGATTGCTGCAAATTCATACTGGGGAGGGAAATTAATTGGTGGGTAGACTACTGATCAGATAATGTACTTGTAAACCTGAATCTAACCCAAATTTAGTTTTGTACTTCACACCAAGAAAGGAAGGGGAGGAGGGAACTTGTTTGTATGGCTGGTTTTTTTCTCCCCATGATTCTAACAGGAGTTTCAAAGTCCTCAGTCTTAAAAGCAAATTGCAGAAGAATCTGAAATTGGTTACATCATAGCTGCTCTTGAAATGGAGCACAACACAGTTGTTTACTCCTTGAAGTCAAATTCTGTGTTTTTAAGCTACTTCTCTGTATTTGTGTTGCAAATTGATTTAGCAGGTTTTTCCTCAGCTTATATTGATAGATGTCTTTTTGTGCTCTGACTACTGGCTTATGGCTGTGGCCTTGTAAGTATTTTTATTATTATTTACAGGTTCAAAAGAAAAATTACAGAGAAGAAAAGAAGAGAGCTACAAAAGAATTACTCAGCACTATCACAGACCCATCGGTTATTGTTATGGCTGACTGGTTGAAGGTCAGAATCGAAGTGTGAAACCTGAGTTGAAGATGTCCCAGCAGCTTGCTGCTTTCTGACCAGAATAGAAAAGGCTCAATCTTTTACTTGCTGTTAATGTTTTTCTACAAGCCCAGCAGCCACTAATTGCATCCCAGGATCTCTGTGGTTAAATCCTAGGGGAATAATAGAGGAACCTAGCTCCCACTTAGTGCGGTCACCATAGTCACATGCATCTTGTGTGTATAGCCATTAACTTCAGATGAGTTGGCTTTAAAATTCTTTTTTTGTCCTTTTTATTTTACACTTTGATTTGAAGCTCTGCTCTGTCTGTAACACTAGTGAAAATGGTTCAGTCGTATTAGATATTTAAATATATATTTATTTGTGTATTTCTGGTAAGTTTCTTTTCCTCTCTTAAGAACTAGCTGTCCTCTGATACTGGTACAAAAGGTGAGGAATTAATTTCTCAAAGATAGCAGTCAGTGTCATCAACAGTATTGTAGTCTACTTATCTGTATATAATGCCTTGAATTTATAAATATATTCCTTGGAAATTGTACCAAAAAAAATATTTTACCAATTTTTATAGTTAGTTCCAAACAATAGCTTATCTGGGAACAGTTTCTCCAGTTTTTGCAAAAATCAGTATAAACAGGCTAAAACATTGCTCAGAGGTCAAGCTGGCATTCAGTCCTACAGACACACAAGTAATTAAAATCCAGACTTGACAGAATCGATGCAAGCAGCCTAATCAGATGTGCAAATTCAGGGACTTGAAAGGATCTTATTTTTCACATATGGGTTAAAGCTGTTCTGAGGGAGTTTAAGAAATTCAAATATATCTGAGTTATTGTATGAATATCCTATTCTTCTTATCAGATGCCTACTCTGTTTTCAGAGGAGCCATTTTCCAAATATTATTTTGTTTTCACGCTAGTGATAAAATGTGTTCCAGATAGGTAAATTCATGAAGGTTTCAGGTGAATTCTCATAACTCTCATATCTGGACATGTGTATACCCATGTATAGTATAAGTATCCATCAAGAAGGAATAGAGGAGTGAGCACTGAAATTGTACCTTGTATTGTCTTTGATAAACCTGGATAAACTTTTGATAGACCTGATAAACTTTGCTTGAAGTAAAAACTAATAAATAATATACATTTTATTTTTCATTTTGTTAAGGGGAATGGTTTTGGCATTGGCTTCACTGAGATGTAACTGTAACTATTTATCTTCTAGATTCGTGGTACCTTGAAAAGCTGGACCAAACTGTGGTGTGTACTGAAACCAGGAGTGTTGCTTGTTTACAAAACCCCCAAAAACGGCCAGTGGGTAGGAACAGTGCTCCTGAACGCTTGTGAACTCATTGAGAGGCCTTCTAAAAAAGATGGCTTTTGTTTCAAACTTTTTCATCCTTTGGAGCAGTCCATATGGGCTATAAAGGTTAGTAGTAGCCTATATGATTCTTAACAGGTGACTAGTATTAGCCAGCTATAAGTAAAGGCAACCTTAATGAAAAGCTGAATTGCATTTTCTGTTACAACTTTGTTTGTTTGTTTATTCTGAATACAAGCCTTCGACATCTAGTCGTCTTCATCACAAAAAGTATTTGATTTATGCTACTGTGTCTACATAGGTAGCTTCAGAAGCGTGGTGTGCAGAGGGATGCCATTAAAAAGGTTAATACCATCACTGGCAATGATGTAAGCAGAAGGAATAAGTCTATAATGTATTTTACATCAACTGAATCAGAAATTAAGGAAGGAAGTGATTTGCCAAAATGACAGCTGAGATGTGTTATGAGTGTTTCTTGGCTTCCAACCCAATACTCATGTAATAAAATGTCATCCTAGACCAGTTTACTTCTAAGGGTAGAAATTCATTTGAATTCCTTGGGCAATAATAGCTTATATGGCAACTTGTTAGACAATTGTGTTCCTTTTGGCTACAATTTTAGGAAGATAAATGTTTTCCTTCAGTTCTGATGTCTGTTTGCTTTGTCATACATGGCATAATATTGTGAGCAGCTCTTATCTCCAAGTGTTGAAAAGCACAGCATGTTCTGCACAACAAAGGTTTATTTCACTTTCTCATAGGAATCTTTAATGTTTGTTATTACTCATTGTTCATACTCTAGTAAACAAACTCTTGTAGTCCTTGTTTTGTGTTTGCATATGGAGAGGGGTTGCAGAAGCACAGCACAAGTGAACGTATTTACCTCCTGAAATGACATCTTGCCTTAGATGGCATTACTGTGCAATATCAGGACCATTGTTGTAATTAATTATGCCTTCTGCCAGGTAGACCTTAAGATAACTAAAAATTGTGGCATTGTATCTTATGAATCTTAAATGGACATTGATATACTGTCACATCTGTAGAATATGCTGCACTGATTTTTGTCATCCTTATCTCAAACTGGGAAGTCAGTCAGCTACTGTAACTCCTCATGTTTGTGTGTATTCTTTCTGAATTGTTACTGTTATCAGTGTTATCTAAATTTACCAAACAGATCAAATCTTTTGTAGTTGCTTTTGAATGATTTTTTTAAAAAAATATTGTTTAGGAGGACTTTTCACTATTAGTGGTGATCTCACATTTGCAGAGCACAAATTTCATATCCTTTTTCAAAGCTACAGGGTTTGGTGTTAATGTGCTTTAATTATTTATGAACATGTATACATACATTGCAAAGTGGTGGCCTGTCTGCAGAAGATCACAAATCAGTCTTATATTTCTTTATTGCTTGGCAATGAGAAATGGATTTGTTTGTTTTTTTAACTAGATATTTAGAATTTAGAGGACATGCCCCACCAGATTTTTACTTTTTTAAGGTAGGTCAAATTTTGAACCTGAACAAGTTGATATTGTCCATTCTAAATGTGCTGAGAGCTGGAGTGGCGTTTGTTCATTTTGGTATGGCTATTTGCAGTTGAGAATTACTGGATTTAATGAGATGAAAGGCCTTGAAGTTTGAAACCTTTTTCTGCCTTGTTTACCTAGTCAATTATAATGTCCTAGTTACAGATTTATTATCATGAGGCAAACTTTCCTAAGCATAATAGCAACTGACTGATTTACAGAGTAGGTGTACCAGAACAAGCCTGAAGTCTAAGGCAAAATGAGCCTTGTTTGCAGTCAGTGCAGGAGGATGACATTGCGAGAAACATTTACACAGGTCTAAGTCCTGCAGGAGATTTTCTCACTTGAACACACTTCCCACAGTGTGTCCTTCTGGCAGACTGCAAATTCTCTTCTGCAGTAGTTTGTGGCCAGTCACTTCACATGCTCCCTTAAGCCTGTTGCTGTGGTCTTTGATGTTCCTCCTGCACTTCGAGGTAGCTGATGCACTGTAGCTTGTTCTGTCTTCCTCATATGCCTGGTCCTGATGCCATTTCAGTTTGCTATAATTAATAACTAGAAAAGTTACTGCAAATAATTTTTCACTAATAAATTTAGTAAAATGTGATGGCTTACCAGTTTTTATTGCTTTCTCAGAATGTTCATGGCATTTGAGTTTTATTGGCATGAATATTCTGTAGGAAGTAAACTTCAAAGTTTTTATTAATGTAGTGGAATCTTTAAATTGCCTATTACCTTGATTGGAGTAGTTGTACTATTGTTCTGTCAGGAACAGAGACAGTTCAAATAAAGTCACCTAACAAATGGAAACTAATGTCTCTCTTGTATGGAACAGTAACATACTGAAAATTGATTTTTTTAAAACCATAATGGGTGAGATCAAAGAAAAATGCCCAGTGTTTTTGGAACAGTAATCAGTTAAAGGAAATCAAGATCCATGAGCAGTTATTCCAAATTAAGTTCAACCTACTTAAATGTTCATTGAAAATTCTTTATTGTTTTCATCAATGTATGGTGGAAGCACCTAGGGGAGTATAGGTTTTTTGCATTAAAAAACATCCCAAACACCAAAACTATGCTTCATCTCTAAGTTATAGTCGTTTGGTACAGAGTAAGAGGTGTACCCTGCATGCCCACAGTATAACCCAAAAAGGGAGGTCTCACAGGGAGAGGTCTGCCCTTATTCCACAGCCTATGACCTGGCAGTTTTGAGGACTTGTGATGGCTGAGGACTTTGCACGGTGCTGATGCCCCCACCGTGCTGCAGTCCCCTCTGTGCAGCACCCCAGTGGGTCTCCCATTCCTGCCTGGTGCTGCACCATGCCTCAGAGCTCTCCCCTCCCCAGGGACAGGGTGGGAGTGAGACTTCTTCCCTGCCTGCCCAGAGGGTGAGGAGTGCTCATGCATGGGATTGTCCCTCCTGGTTCTCAGGAGTAACCTCCTGGTTACCCACTAACTCCTAATCCTTGTGTTGCTGCTTCACTAAAGACTTCTGGTGGCTGCACCTTTCTGCTCGCTCAGAGGGAAACTGGGGTTTGGAATCTTGTTTCTAAGACCCAAGTAGCTGTTATTCCATACTGAATATTCAGGAGCCTCTGAACATCATTTACACCAGCACTAGCTTGCCTGTATTGGTATTTAAGTGCCACCAAGACTCCTTGTTACCTGCCTCTCACCCTCAGAAATGTTCTGGCTGTTTCATTTGCTTGCTTCTAAAATATCTGCCTTTATCTGCTTTTGCTCAAAATTTCTGCTGGCTTTCCAACTCCCTTTTCTAAGCCTTGTACTGGCTTTTCAGTGGGCTTCTCTGGGGAAATCAGTCAAGACGAAAATGTGTTAACTCATCAGTTAGGCAGGCTTAACCCAGCTTTCAACAATAGCTTCAAGTATGTTTAATACAGCCCTCTTTGCCTATCAGTTGTCTTAAAGTTGCCATAAGTAAACTTCTTTTGAAGCAGCTTTGAAATGGTTGTTTAGCATTTTATTGCAAAATGAAGCTTGACAGAAATGGAAAGGTCTTTTGGATTTTTCTTTTAATTTTGTTTTTTGAATTTGGAATGTGAAGAACTGCATAGTGAAAATTAAACTTTGGCATTTGACATCCTCTGTGTGTCTTTTGGTTGAACATAGTGTCATGGTGTCCTGCTGATACCCTTTATAGAGAGACTTAAGCATCTAAATGTCTTTTATGGCCTGGGCATCATCGCCTTGTCTTTATTTAAATGCCAGTTCTACAGTTAGGCACCTAAAAAAGATCTTGTGGAATTGACTACTGGATAGGGAGAGAGGTTGAAGGGAAGGAAGGGAGAAAAGATGAGTGGGTTTTTTATAGCAATACGCAGTGTTTGGGTGGGAGTACTTATTTCCATTTTATTTAAGTATTGATTGACTCATCTGTCTTCTGAAGAGAAGCAAAAATCATGCAGTTCTGGAGCATAGGCTGCTGCTGGGACACCAGACACACTGTCATGTAAAATAAACATGAGGTAGATCACTCAAGAAGGCTTCCCATTCTCTTCAAGGGTTTGGCTTGCCCTCGTGTCTCTGTGCTATGAACCATAGCATCCTTGTAGGAATTGAGAGGAACCTTTGCTCTCATCGAGAAGGAATGGGACTGGACGGGGAAGAGCCAGTGGCTGTACAAATGCAGTGTCTTCTACAAGGCAGCATTTGTTGTAAATTGACTCTCTTAAAGCACCAGACAGACATGTATTTTGTTTTGCTTGCTTTCAGTCTTACCTCTTCAGTTGAAGTACTGAGCTAAAGAGGAATAGCTTGTCCCCTGTGATCTTTCTACACCCATCTGCAGGAATCCCCGGACAGTGAGGGTGACTTCCCTGTGGCATTCCTTTTGATGCTTTTGTCGTCTTGCTATAAGCAGCATCAGCAGAGCATTTCCAAGTTACTATGCCAAGTCTGATTTACCAAAAAAAAAAAAAACCCCACCAAAATTACTTGAATCCCAAAGACCGTTATTTTTAAAGTGGGGTTGGATTGGGAGCTATACTTTAGAGTGAAGACTTTTGAAGAAGAAACCCAGTAAAAGAGGGCTGTCCATCTTTCCATTCACGTCTTCATTAGATGTTGCTGAGTGACAGTAAAAAGCCCTGCAGTGTGTCAGCTTTTATTACATTGAATGATAAACTGTAAAACTGAATTAAAATATCTGATGCTGCTGCTTGTTTTGTGTGTTTCAAGGGTCCCAAAGGTGAAGCAGTTGGTTCTATAACTCAGCCATTGCCCAGCAGTTATTTGATCATCCGAGCTGCTTCAGAATCAGATGGTAAGTAGATATTCAAGTGTTTCTTCTCTAATGACAGCAGTTAGGTATTAGAAATAGATGGCTTCTGTTGTCTTACCATGTCTATTATAGCACTTTGATTGCAGTTTTCATTGTTGTTAAGGTTTTCCCTTAATGTAGTGCATTCAGTTTTTGTTGGTACTACTAGGTTTTCATGGTTATTAAAGGAAAATTTTGACCTGAAGAAACTGCCCTTGAACTCTCTGCAGTTGCCTTGCATTGGCTGGGTAGAAGAGGAAGAAGGGGTTATTTCAGATTTAACTGTATTAATGTATGTCTAAATACTCAAGCTAGTTCCTTTCTAAAGTGGTATAATGTGGACATACTTTCTAAAGAAAGCATTTGTGTATTATAAAGTGCAGCAATTGCACAGAGCTCTAGTAGTCAAAATTCCTTCAAAATACAGTTTTGTAGCAGCCTTCATCACTGAGAAGTGGTGATCAGTATCAGTGCAGACATCTTCAAAGATTACAATGTGGAAACAAAATTTGCCTGTTGTGTAACCTTTTTTAGCAGCTGTTTTCTTTCCACTGGTTAATTAAGCATACCCCTGCAGACTTTAAAAATAGGACTCTATTTGCCTTCTGTATTGGAAAACAGATTAGATACATGGAAATGAAGAAATAAGTAGTGGAAAGAGCACACAAATTTGTTCAGCTACCTTCTGCAAACAAAATTAAGTAATATTAGAATGTTTGCTATTTTATACTGAAATGGCATTTATATGCTATCGTTATAGCTCCTTTTCCACATTGTTGTTATATTACATGAGCAAATTTCTAACTGATGCAGTTTAGTCTTCAAAACTAGAGCAGAATTTCAGGCAGCTTTGGAGGAATTCAACAGTCCAGGCCTGGATGGAACCATACTTGTATTAAGCAAGTAATGGTGGAATTTGCCCTACCAGAATCACAGTTTGCCTTGTTTGTCTGGCACTGAAGCACCCCTTGTAACGGAGCTAGGTAGTTGCAAGTTGGTTTTATGTCCTCACCAGATTATAAAATCCAATGCATGTAACGTGGAACTCTGAAATGTGTCTTTAAAGGCAGCATAAGCAAACCCCAAAGGATTGTGAAATTAGGAATTGGAAGTTGTGTAGTTCAGTTAAATCCTTAATTTTTAGTCTAATTTATAAATTTGTCTTTAGGCAGGTGTTGGATGGATGCTTTGGAGCTGGCACTGAAATGTTCAAGTCTGCTTAAACGTACAATGATTAGAGAAGGTAAAGAACATGATTTGAACTCTTCAGCAGACAGTACTCATGTCTCTCTGTATGGTCTGCTTCGTGCTAACAACTTGCACAGTGGAGAAAACTTACCGTAAGTGAATTAATTCCTAAACCTGATTGTCCTTTTGGCAGAACCTTGTAGTGATAACTTCTCTACAGGGAGAATCTCTTTCTAAGGTTGCAGTTCCTTTTGCTCCTACATTCTCTTTATATGCCTTATTTGCACTGTATTTTATATTGTATGTGAATAAAACAAACAAAAAAAAAATCTTTTTTTCAAGTAAAGTGAATACAGAACAAAGTTTGGCCCAAGGAACAAAATGTTGAGTATTACATTAGTAAGTTTAAGTACTCAGTTTAGTGTTAGATTTAATGTTTTTGTATTTTGATGTTGGTCTCTTACTAGATGATGTTACTTACTGATGTTGGACTCTTACTCTCCTGAAAATAGGAAGTTTAGTATGTGACAAAAGTTGGATGTGAACATAAGTTGCTGTTCTTTGGTTAAAAAAAATGTATAACCCTATCGTTATTCAGACAGTTTCGGCATGTCTCAGCTTTGAATCATCAGACGAATGAATTATTCAGTCACCCTATTATTATATTAAATGCACAAAAGTTGAAATTGTCTGATATCACCTGGTATCTAACATCTGATATTCTCGTCCCCTAATCATCTTTGTAGCCCTCCATTGGACTCTCTCCAGTAGTTCCCTGTCTCTTCCAAACCAGGGTGCCCGGAACTGGGCACAGTATTCCAGCTGTGGCCTCTCTACAGCAGAGTAGAGGGGGAGGAGAACCTGCCTCAACCTGCTGACCACACACTTCTTAATGTACCCCAAGATACCATTGGCCTTCTTGGCTACAGGGGCACAGTACTGGCTCATGGTTAATTTGTTAGCCACCTGGACTCCCAGGTCCTTCTCTGCAAAGCTGCTTTCCAGCAGGTCAACCCTTAACCTGTACTGGTGCATGGGGTTATTTCTCCCCAGGTTCAGCACCTTACACTTGCCATTGTTGAACTTTAGGTTCCTCTCTGCCCGGCTCTCCAGCCTCTCCAGGTCTTGCTGAATGGCAGCGCAGCCTTCTGGTGTGTCAGCCACTTCTCCTAGTTCTGTGTCATCAGCAAACTTGCTGAGGGTACACTCTGTCCCCTCATCCAGGTTATTGATGAATATGTTGAACAAGACTAGACCCAGTACTACCCCGGGGAACACTGCAAGCTACAGGCCTCCAACTGGACTCTGTGCCACTAATCACAACCTCCTGAGGTCTGTCCTTCAGGCAGTTCTCAATCCATCTCGCTGTCCACTCATCTAACCCATACTTCCTGAGCTTACCTGTGAGTATGTTATGGGGAGACAGTGTCAAAAGCCTTGCTGAGGTTGAGGTAGACAACATCCACCACTCTCCCTTCATCTACACAGCCAGTCATGCCATCATAGAAGGTGATCAGAAAGACTTTATTTTCTCCAGCCCAGATTCAAGGCCCTATCCAGATGACCAAGCAGGCTTAGCTACAGTTTTGTTCTTTCTGTTATCCCATGGAAACAATAAAATTGCTGTGTACAATTTTGCTGGAGAGCTGTACTCATGAATAGTAGTTTAATATCAGCAGCTGGCCCAGATTACAATCACAGCAATTAGCTACAACTGTTAAGTCTAATTAAGACGAATGGTTTAATTAAGTAGATCTTTGGATATAGCATATTCTAAAAGTGTTCAGTGTGCTTAACTATCCAAGCAGCAAAACCTGCAGCCCTAGTTTTAATGGGGTTGACAGGAAAGGGAGAAGAAAGGTGAAAGCAATTTTAGCTTCAACTGAGAGCTAGCTTTTTAAAGTATGTTAATAGTAAGAGCAGGTCCAAGGAAAACATTGGACTGATACTTAAAGATGGTCACCTGAAAAATGGGGATGAAGAAAAGAACTGAGACATTCAATGGTTTGGGTTTTTTTTTGCATCAATACTTAATAATACTAGTAGATCTTGGGCTGCCCAATCCTCTGAGTTGGAGGACCGTGGGTGTAGGAACAATTACTTTCCGTTTGTGGACACTGGAATTGTAAGAGACCAGTTGTATCAGCTTAATGGGGCCTGGTGGGATTAATCTCAGAGTACTGAAAGAGATAGTGGATGTTAGGGCAGGACCCCTCTTGATCATCTACCAAGGGGCTTGGGAGTCTGAGGTGGTCCCCACTGACTGGAACCTGGCCAACATGATTCCAGTTTACAAGAAGGGCATGAGGGTAGACCCAGGAAACTACAGACCTGTTAGTCTAACCTCAGTACCTTGAAAAATTACCAAGAAGATCATATTGGGTGCTACTGAAAGACATGTAAAGAACAATGCAGTCATAGGGCACAGTCAACATGGGTTCACAAGGGAAAGTCCTATTTGACTAATTTGATATCCTTGTATCATAAAGTCACCTGCCTACTGGATGAAAGGAAGGTGGTGGATGTAGTTTTTCTGGACTTTAGTAAGGCTTTTGATACTGTCCCTCATAGCATCCTTCTAGGCAAGTTGTCCAGCTGTGAGGTGAGCAGGCTTATGGTGTGCTGAGTGAAGAACTAGATAAACGGCAGGGCTCAAAGGGGTGTAGTGAATGGGGCTACATCTGACTGGCAACCAGGCACCGTGGTGTTCCTCAGGGACCAGTCCTAGGGGCTGTTCTATTCAACATTATTTAATCAGTGTCTTGGATGCAGGAATTGAATGCACCATTAGCAAGTTTGCTAATGATACCAAACTGGGAGGTGCTGTTGACTTTCTTGAGGGACAGGAGGCCTTACAGATAAATCTAGATAGATTGGAGCATTGGACAATCACTAGTGGCATTACATTTAACAAGAACAAATCTTAGCTTCTGCACAGAGTAACACCAGACACAAGTAAAATTGGGAGACGAGTGTTTGGAGAGCAGCCCTGCAGAAAGGGGTCTGGGGTGCTGGATGACAGTAGATGCAATATGCAGTGTGACCTGCCAGCCAAAAGGACAAGCCACAATCTGGAGTGCATCAAACAGCATAACTAGCCAGTCAAATGAGATTATTATCCCCCCTGTGTTCAGTGTTGGTGTGGCCTCACCTTGAATACTGCATGCTGTTCTGGGCCCCACAATTTAAGAAGGATGTGAAGGTACTTTTGAATGTGTCCAGAGGAAGGCAACGAAGCTGGTAAAGGGGCTGGAAAGCATGTCCTATAAGGAGCGGCTAAGGACTTTGTGTTTGTCTAGTTTGGAGAAAGAAGGTTGAGGGGTTACCTCATTGCTCTCTACAGCATCCAGAGGAGGGGAAGCAGAGTTGGAGGTGCTGATTTCATCTCCTTGGTGTCCCATGACAGGACATGTGGGAATTGTGCAAAGCTACATGAGGGGATGTTCAGACTTGATATTAGGAAATGTTTCTTTACCAAGAGGGTAGTCTTGGTAAAGACACTGGAACAGTTTTCCTCAAGGGATGGTTGTTGCCCCAAGCCTGTCAGTGTTTAAGAGGCATTTGGACAATGCACTTAATAACATGCCTTAACTGTTGATCAGCCCTGAAGGGATCAGGCAGTTGGATTAGAAGACCATTGTAGGTCCCTTCTAATGGAACTGTTCTAAACTTGTTGCATTTGACAGTTCAGTGAGAAGAGTACATGCTACATGTTTCCAGCAAAGCTAGTTTGATATTGCTGCCAGATTAGGCTTGATATTGGCAATTCTAGTGTGTATTTTATTAAGATCCTGATTTGGAAACATTAAATTATTGTGTGAAGCTGAAGATTCATTTAGCCTTTCTTTTTTTTTTGTAGATTAAATGACAGTGAAATTGAAAGGCAGCATTTTAAAGATCAAGATACATACTCTGACAAATCTGATAAGGAAAATGACCATGACCATGAGGAATCTGATAATGATGGACTGGGGAAAAGTGAAGAAAGTGATAGTGACACATCAGAGCGACAGGATGATTCTTACGTCGATCCAGAACCACTTGATATCAAGGAAACTACTTATGTAGAACAAAGTCATGAAGAACTTGGGGAGGTAAAAGGGCTGTTGATGTAGTGAGCAAGCATCTTTTCCAAATAGAAGGCTGATATTTATGGGTCAGACTACACTTGAAAGCTGACTTGCAGGATTGGCTTTCATGTTTTCAGCAGTAATTAAAGTTCTGTTCACCCACGTTCTGCTCTGCTTTGCCATTCTTATGCTTGTGTCTGAGATTTTGACTGAGATAATGAGGTTATTTGAAATACTGCTTAGACAGGAGGTACTCAGTTTTAAAGGGCCACCTGCAGTGGGATTGCACCATGTTTACCCATCCCTTAGTTGTTATTTCTATTTGGTTATTATTTTACTTCAGGACAAAGGTTGGACTTGATGACCCTGGAGGTCCTTTCCAGCCATAATGATTCTGTAAAGTAAAGATCTTCAAGCTAAAGATCTTAATGCAAGCTAACACCTCTTTTTCTACTGCAAGAGAGGAGCTAAGCAGTCATTGGGTCTGCAGAAGTCAGTGGAAAGCTTGCTATGTTTCTGATGTCACCTTGCCTTCTAATATGCCCCAGAGCTGCCATTCACTTACATGTCTACACAGGCATATATGACAAGGATCTACATGTTTTACTTGCTACAAACATAACAAACTTAGTAGCAGAAATCAAGATGAGTTTTTTTCACAGATCTCCCCTTTCTGCTCAAGTACCATGAGATTTTTTTCATACTTATGAGACAAATACTTTGTGCTTTACTGCTTTCTAGTATTGTTTCTAGAAGAAGCAGTAGTTCAGGAAAAGTTGATGAGTTTAAGTTGACAATAAATTCTTGAGTATGTGTTTTAGAACTGTTCTGTAAAGAGGGATGCTTTTCCTACAACCTTTGCTATTAATTTCAGAAACCGTAAGGAAGATCATCTCCCCTCTTCTTGAGCACAAAAGAGCATATTTGGAGTGTGGCTGCTGGTTTTGCTCACTTACCCCTAAGTAGTGGTTTTCTTTAAGGAAAGTCGCTGATGCTATTGACTGACCAAGGCAGCAAAAAGCATAAATGTGGCAGCTTTCATGGTGGGGAAAAGTTGGTAGAATGACAAGTTGGTGAATGCAGCTCTTTACTGCATAAGTCCTGAAAGTGAGAACACAGGGTAATGTACTTGATGTCTAGGGACGGACTAAGGGAGGATTTCTGAACAACGCCCTACCTCAATTTTTTCTGGTTTAGCACTGATGAAAACAAATGCAGTTTCTAAGTATCAGAAGTGTGTTTAGAAAAACTTTTCTTTTTCTCCCATAGCAGCTTCAGCTTCTCTGAGTGGTTAAGTATCCATTTTCCATTCTCGTTGCACCCTGAGAATATGTTGGCCTGTATTCTGGAGGATTATTTTCTTTCTCCTTTCTGTAAGCAGTTTTTTGTTCGTCCTAGGCAGGGGAGGCTGCTCAGACAGAAGTAGTGTCAGAAGAAAACAAAAGTCTGATCTGGACACTACTGAAGCAAGTCCGGCCAGGAATGGACTTGTCCAAGGTTGTACTGCCTACGTTTATCTTGGAACCTCGTTCTTTCCTGGACAAGCTGTCTGATTATTACTACCATGCAGACTTCCTGTCTGAGTGAGTAAATCCTATCTCTGGTTTTCATTCTTTTCATTTTTGAAGTTAAAATTGTGTATAGCAGTGCACACTGAAAATGTTTGTTCTGGTCAACTTAAATAACACTGTAGCCTGCTTAGAGTTTGAATGTTTGTCTGACAATGTATCAGACATCCTTGTTTTGTGAAAGCTAACTGCCTGAGAGCTCATATCTGGCCCCTCTTAGTAATTTAATAGCAATTGTGTTACAGACATTTATGGTTTAGCTATTGGAGACTGGTTAGAAGAATCCTTAATTTTTTTAATTTTTTTTTCTTCTAGGAGGCATATTTAAAATGGTAAAACAGTATCAGTTAACCTTTTAATACAGTGTTAAGTTCCATTCAGATTTATGGTGGCCTGCTCAAACATAGCTAATAAATTAAAAACCGTACATTGAAGTATTATTCAACTCTCAATTTATGTACATGAGTAGGCTGCTTCTCTAAATTAGTATCTTAGAAATGGAAGAACTTCAGTGGGGGTTGGAAAAGGATTTAGTGTTATAAAGAACAGATTCCATCGTGGAAATACCATTTCTAATTTTTGTTTGATTTCCATTTTCTTAAAGTTATTTGAAAACTCTGAATTCAATGCAATCAGGCTGAAAGTTTTGCAGTACCACAGATCGCAAAACCTTTGTTTTAGTCAGATTCTTCTTCTAGATTCAAGATATATCACAATGATTGATAGTGTGTTGTAACTGAAACAATACCAATATTTGATCCATGTGTTCCGTTTGCTTCACAGAGCTGCCCTTGAAGAGAATGCTTACAACCGCATGAAAAAAGTAGTGAAGTGGTATTTGTCAGGATTCTACAAAAAGCCAAAGGTGAACTTGCACAGACTGTTTTGTCTTTACTTTAGTCATTGTGTGTAGTTTGAGGGCATGGGGATGTGTTGTTATGCATTTCTTTAAAAGCAAGGTTAAGTTTTCATTGTTTACATCATAGACTTTTTTGGTCCCTAGCTATCCTTAAAATAGACTCTATTCAATTGCTTTTTTCCTGTTGGAATAAAAGTTGAACTAAACATTTTGTGATAAAGTTGAGCCAGTTTTATGTTTGCTGTTCTTCAGTGATAACTTGCTGCAGTTGAAGGATTAATGTTTTTGCTACTTCATGTAGCTTTACACTAAATAATCTTTAGAGTCATGTTGGTGGGAAACAGTATTGAAAGAAGAAAGTACTTGCTGCCTAACTTCAGCCAAAAAGTCTGTAGTAATTCTCCTAAAAAAAAAAAGTTATATACTGTTTGTCCTTACGTGTAGCCTGGAATAGTTTAGCTAAATCTATGCCGATTTCATTAGAATGGAGTATAGAGTAAATAAGCATAATATTCGAATGATTAAACTGGGTACAATGTACTTTTGCATACATTATGATTATAGTTTTTGTGTCTTATCCTTGGTGACAGAGTGATAAAGAATTTTGTGAGTTCTGTACCTGCATCATATGGTTACTCTCTGTTCTGTTTCTGTTTAGGGACTAAAAAAGCCGTACAATCCTATACTTGGTGAGACTTTCCGCTGTATGTGGATTCATCCCAGGACAAATAGCAAGACTTTTTACATTGCAGAACAGGTAGTTGCAATAACTAGAACAAATATTTTTAAGAAAAATAAATGTGTTGCATTTCTGTGCTAGCCAAACAATGTGGTAGAAAATGTATTTAAAAGTATGAATAGTATCCTAAACACTCTTCTGGTAAGCACAGGGTTTTTTTAGAGGTGTCTGTTTTAAGTGTGTCTTCCTAGAGAAACAAAGATGTTTTCAGCTTTTCTGTTCCCTCTTCCTCCAGTAAAAGCTAAGTGCTAATTTTCTTAACTCTTGAAATTTCTTAAGTGTTTGCTTGATCTTTATATCTAAAAATTACAGTCACTGTCATGGTTTAAGGTAGGGCCAGCCACTAGACAAATGACGGATGCTCTCTATTAACTCCTCTCCCCTACCATAGGGAAAAAGAAAGGGAATAAGAGTGAGAGACTTTTGGATTAGAAAAGAATGAAGTATATACAAAAGTATACATAACCAGTATCAAACTCCCACTCCACCAAATGGCAATTATGTCACCACTGATGCTGGCACTGGAGAAGTCCCAGACTGGACTCGGAAGCAGATGGGAACTGGATTCAGGGGCTGGATTCTGGAACTGGATTCAGAAACACATGGGTCATGACAGAAGGCAGAACGAGCCGAGTCCTTCTTGGATGCTGGCCATTGAAGAAGAGAGCTTGAGCCTTGCAATCCCTCAGCTTTATATGAATATGACATATATGGGATGGAATAGCTCACTGGTCAGTTGAGGGTCACCTGTCCTGGCTGCTCCTCCCCGCAGGTGCGGCCTTTCACTTTCTGCATCCCCCAATGCAGTACACAAGAGTTAGCAGTGACCTTGGTCTGAACCCCAATCCTTGGTAGTAACTCTGAACATCAAGTGTAGCCACTGCTCGAAGCAGACACTGTTCGTGTAAATATGCCATTAACTTCAGAAAGTGCTGTTTGTTAGAAGAGACTCAGCTGGAAAGTAAAATCACTGAACAGCGTTAGTTCTGTTCTAACTCAAACCAAGACAGTCACATTGCACATATATTAACTGTGTTCTATTATATGCAGCTTGACTTTTGCATTCTGTCATTATTAGCTCAAGGTTTATACTAGATTGCATGGTTTTTTCCTCTTCTTTTTTTGTCTTTTCAAATATGTGGGGTTTTTTCAACAGGTATCACATCATCCTCCAATATCTGCCTTCTACGTTAGCAACCGCAAGGATGGCTTTTGCCTTAGTGGTAGCATTCTGGCCAAATCAAAATTCTATGGTAAATAATGGTTTTTTTGATTGTATCTTTATCAGTGTGAGTGAGTTGTGTTTTGTGGATGAAAGGAGGCTCAGGAAGAGTCACGGTTTTAATCATTTTATTATCATTTCCTTACAAAGTTTTTGCTACTGGTCTTCAGAAAGTTAATCTCTATTTTTGGAGTATTTTAACTTTTAATTGGAGGGTCTGTGTATTATTGCAATGCTTAATATACTGATGTTCTTAATTCTATTGCTTAATTATTAGGAGATATTGACAGTTGTCTTGCAGGGTGAGAAACGTGATTTGTCTGTCTTTGAATTTCAGGGAATTCATTATCTGCCATACTAGATGGAGAAGGAAGGCTGACATTCCTAAACAGGGGAGAAGATTATGTAATGACAATGCCATATGCTCATTGCAAAGGTAGTAGGATTTTTCATTCTCTAGGTGTCAAAGTTATGAGAACAGAAGTTTATTATTCTAAGTAGAATACTGTGTTGGGTTTGAACTTGTCATCTGAGAGAAGAGTGTTCGGAACATTGGCAGCATTGGTGGCTCTAGGCTTCCACATATTTTATCGGGAGAAAAATACATCTGTTTAGCAATGATCTATTTTTCTGGCACAGAAACATCTTTTTCATAAATAATAAGAGCATATACAGCTATCTGTCATTACATGGCAGTAATTTACTCTTTGAGTTGCTTGGTTCTTTTATAGTTTTGAGCTTTTCCAGTATTTTCCTCTTGTAAACAGAAAAGGCAATACAGTATCTACACCTCACTCTGTGATGTGAAGTTTTTAAACTGTTACTTATTCAGGTTTATCTACCCACATTCTCTGCTAGAATTCTCTTTCAGAAGCCTTACAGTTAGCAGCTATAATATTTTCTTTATTTGAGATGTATGAAAATCAGTTAGCAGAATTAGATAACTTAACATTAGTTTAGTAGGTTCTTCTCTTTCCATTGTTCATGGATGTTTTTCATATTCTGTTGGATAATTTTTTTTTTTTTTTTTTTTTTTTTGTATGGCTTTGGTGACAAATACTTAAATAGCACATAGATATATACATACATTCATATCAAACAGGAAGAAGGACAACTAGTGTGACTATAGAGCTGATAGGGAGAAAAGTAGAAGACTATGCAGGGAAGGAGAATGTGCATGGTGAACATACTTGCACATACGTCTGCTGTATGTAAAATATATTCAGTGTTTCATGGGAAAGAAATTGTATAATCAACATGGTACTCCCCAAAGTCTTTAGGGAGGTGATCAGTGTTGTTTTATATTGGTTATCCAATGATTGTCTTTACCTGTGGTCTGACTGTACATATTGCTTCTTCTGTTCAAGTGAAGTTTTTCTTTTCTCTCTGTTGTAAAGTTATTTTCCTATCTTAACCTCAATAGCTTCCCTCTTCCAGTCATCTCCAATAAGACTAAAACCACCCTTACTAGAGGCAGCAGCACATGCTGCCAAATATATAATAAACGGTTAATAAACCGTTTTTCCTGCTCATCAGTAATTCACTTTTTGTTTCTGTTCGGGTTATCTTGTTTGGCAGAAAGATCATGCTTATCATTAGGAAAGGTCATCTTAAAAGATTTTTTTTTTCTTCCTCTGGCACAGACATGTTTATTCTAGCAATTGTGCAAAAAAAATAGGTCTTTTTGTCTTATTCAGTTATAAACATTCATTTTAGCTGGTGTGTGGGTTTTGTGTTTGTTTTTTTTTTCTTGCAGGAATTCTCTATGGGACAATGACCTTAGAGCTTGGGGGAACAGTCAACATCACTTGTGAGAAAACTGGCTACAGTGCAACAATTGAATTCAAACTCAAGGTCAGTTAATGCTGTGAGTGGACAGAAGGAGGAGAATGAGCATGATGATTTTTTTTTAAGTCAAGTCACTTTTTAGATATGACCTGATTTAATATGGAATTGTCTTTTTGTGTTTTTGGAAACTGAAGAATTTTCATTTTAACTGCTACATATCATGTGTATCTTGCAAATAGTAATTTTAATTTTTTTTTTAAGGAATTATTTTATCATCTCTTCTTAATATATTCTTCTGGGTCCAAAAGTTTTGACTGAAACTTACAGTGCCATCTTCATCTCTGGTGATAGGAGACACAAACACATTGCTAGTTGTAGGAATCTAAGAACAGCTCTAGTGGGGAAATAACAACAGTCTGTCTTATCTCCAGCAGTGGCAACAGTGTGTGTCTAGGAAAGCATAGGAACAGAGGAAGTGTTTTGTGATCTGATCAGTTGTCGCGGTCCGGGCGCCAGCGTCCGCACCGCCTCCCAAAAGGGAAGAGGATCGAGGGCAAGGCGAGACACTACCCCAACAAGCTCATAGGCAACCACGGAGATTGATGAGCATTTTAGGGGGGTCTTTTAGGTTTCATTTTAAAATTGTCATGTAACCTTGCAGTGTTCATGGTGTTCGCTGTATTATTGTTGTAGACAGTGTTAAGATCCCAGCTGATTGAGTTTATTGATTTCTGAGTGATCTCTTGGGTGTTATTTCACATTCATGTTCTGTCAGCATTGTGTAGACAGCCTGTGTTAGAGAATTTTGTATTTATTATACATGAAACTACTGCTCTGCAGACTTCCAATTTCAAGGCATTGAATGGATGTAGGAACACAAGGGACAATATGCACAGTGTCTACAAACCGCTTTATTTGAAGTTTTCAGAAATTGAAAAAATACAACATATACAAGTAACAAAATTTGGAAGACCATTTTCAGGGCAGATTTATTTCTTATTTTCTGTAGTAACTATGTCTAAGAGCACAGCTGCATAATGATTTGGGGGATCATAGGAAGAAGAAAAGCAAAATATGTTGTCCTGAATTCTTTTTTCGTAAAAAACCTGTAATGATTTCTTACATGTAACAAAGTGTTCTTATATCCTCTAGATGAGTGTTTCCTAATTAACACTGGCGTTTGAACTCATGTTTCTGAACCATGCACTAGCTCCAGAAACCCACTGCAAACCTTGACCTGCTTTGTTCCTGTCCAAAGCTCAGCAATAATATTTTACAAAGACGCGTTCAGAAGTGTTATTGTAGTATTCAAGCCTAGCCACCTTCCTTATGTCCTAGAGCAATGCTACAGCTTATGGGGATGCCTTTCCCTTTCCGCTTGCCTCTGAGCTATTTTAGGCAACAATCAGCTAATCCTTTTCTCTAGCCAGACTCCTCAAAGGGCTTGCCCTAACTGTAATGTTACGCTCTCTCTAAAAGGGTGCTCTTACAATAAAGTGACCAAAATGTCTTACAAAACCAACTCAAATATGTCACGTATCATGTTACTACTTTTGCACAGACCTTGACATTATCAAGTCAATGCATGCCAGACAGTCCTGTGTCTATCAGTATGATGTGCCTTAAACTTACCCATTAGCTCATTTCACAAAGCAAGTCTTAAGAAATGCCAGGAAATCGCAGCTTTGTTTGAAATCAATGGAATTCCATAATCTTTTTAAAAAGCGCCAGTTTTAACTCCTACCACCATGCCTAGTTTGCATGTTCTTCACTAGGACTCGTGGGGACATAGATGGGTTTATCTCAGTCAGCAATTGCCCACCCTGGACTCCTTAGAAGGCTTATGCCATTCATTTTCCTGTGTCTTGATGATAATGGTCACCAGGAGCTATGTTTGATAGGGAGAGGAATGGGGAGTGGTGTTAGACCTCTGGGAAAATGCTCTCCAAGGGAAAAACTCAGATTATCCACTTTGAGCAGAGGCAATCACAGAAATCAATTAAAGCAAATTTCTCATGTATCAAGATTTTTTTTCCTGCTTATCCTTGGCTGTGAACTTCAGTCTCTCACATGATGTAAACAGCAGCTAACCAGCCAAGAGCTACATCTATCTTATCTGCCATTAGCTTTCAACTTTCCCATCTGCCATCAAACTGGGCTGTGGATCCTGGAAATAATCTAATCTGTCAGCAGCTTCCCTCTGCTTCTCTCAGTCACTCAGTCCAGTCTCAGCCTGGTGATTTTTTTTGTTGTTGTTGTTCATATATAGTGACATTTTTCTTGTGTTCTTCTGTGAAATATATCTTTCTGCTCTGACTTTTTTTTCGTGCTATGACTGTTGTAATTAGTGATGAGTCAACTTTAAAAAGTTAGTTCAGATTCCCCAAAGTTCAGAGGTTTATCTATCTTTAGTGCAAACCGTAGCCCCATGACGCTACCCACAGGGGAATACAACCATAGTTTTCATATGTACCTGGTTTGTTTCTAATATTATTCCCTCATTTTATAGTATACAGATTGTTTAACTCAATTTAATATTCATTGGTGGTTGTTGAAACTTCTTATATTTTATTAGCTCCTAATAATATTTGGTAATGTTCTTTTTAAAAAGTAATTATTTGAAATTTTAATTTTAATATAATTGCTTAATACTAAAGTATGAAGCTGGGCCAGTTTATTGCATGACAAACTTATAATAGACGTGAGTGAGGTCAAAGGCAGAAAAACCAATGATTAAGATACATTGCTGCAGAAACAGGAAATCTTTTGGGAAACACGCAATCTTGAACTAAATGCCAATACATGTAACAAGAAGGAGACAAGATACGTGTTAGAGAGATGAATGAGGGGGATTCATGCGCTCAGGAGGTATGTGAAAAGTGTCGAGGAAAAGAGGATTCTGTAGTTGTATGGTGGACCTTCCTCCAGCAGTGTAACAGGCAGTAATATTGGTCAAAACAAATACTGTGGCTAGAAAAAAACCATTGTTTTCTTCTCTCTCTCAGGACAACAGAAAATACCAGCCTCAGCTCTGTCAAAATCAAAACAGGTAGCACTTACTAGTGTCCACACCTTGGCTTCTGCCATGAAGGGTACTTGTGCTGTTTCCTCACTACTTCTTTGGTAGCTTTTGCTGTGGCATAAACATTGATGGATCTGAAGGAGTTGAGTGCAAGTAGAGCCAAATGACTAATGGTATCTGTGGCTGAGTGGCTTTGTTTTCTTTTACTTTTCACAATGTGAAGTATTCAGTGATGTGGTCTAAGCAAAGGCAGAAAATTGTGCAAATTCCTAGTAAACTGAAAAGTAGGTCATTCACCTTCATATTTAGAGTGACAGTTAAATTAAATAGTAGTGATCTTAGTATCAAATAAACATTAACCCCCCAACTTCGCTAAAACTCTGCTTTAAACTACCTGTGCTTTGCTCAGCTTATATCTGATGCTCAGGAAGAAATGAGAAATTGGGAGTGACTTCCATAAATCTTCCCAAGAGAAAAAAAATTCTTTAAAAAGTTAAAAAGCCTCTCTGCCAGAAAGTCTCCAAATATACCATGCTTGTGTTTGCATCGTGTCAGTGGTGAGAAACCTGCTGTCCACTGCAGCACTACTGTGGCAAACAGCCAGAATGCCTTCTTCCGAAGGGGAAGAGTTAACTGCGGAGACAGGCCATTGCACACAGCCTTTTTGTCCTTGAACTGCCTCTCACATTTATTCCAAGCTCAGATTCATGTATTAAATAATCTATGAGCCATGCCGAAAGTTTTCTGGACTCTGCACTCATCTTTCTATGCCTTTTCTTGGCACTGAGCTAGTTGGAAGCATTTGTTTCTAGTAACAAACTAGCATGTAAGATCAAGGGCACATTTGAAATCCAGGGTGTGGAAGGGAAGAAGACACAGGCACGGTAAAGCACATTCTACTTTTTCTACTTCAGATCCTATTTACCGCCATCGATATCCCTGGAGAACTAGGATAATCTGAATTGAAGATAGCAATAGCACAATAAATCCCTTCCTTGTCTCTTCTGTCCTGTTTGCTGTCTTTAATATTACACTGAGACCAAAAATTCTCAGGGGTAGGGTTTTGTCATAACAGCACAATCACTATGGCAAGGGAAATATGGCCTTTAGATGCTATTCAATAAAATTCAAATCACAGTAATATTAATAAATACCTTTCTTCAGTAACTCATGAAGTCCACGCACAGCGTAGCATTATAAACACGTCCCCTTCACTGGGCTTGATTTTGTTAACGAAGAATGAAGGAGAATACAACAGAACATTCAGCTCTAACCTTCTCCCCAGGTTCACCTTATGGTTCTTTCTCTTGCAAAAATGCAGAACCACCTAACCACTGCCTGTGTGCCTCCAAGTCTGGAAAACCACCTATAAGCAGAAGATGTATCTGTTTTTATCACTGGAGCTCAGCAAGTCTGAATGTCTGTCCTTTTTTTTGCAGTGAAGTCTTGTTGTTGCAGAAGAAATGTTTGCTTTTCAGAGCAGCTTACAAAACTGGAGGAGGAATTGGAACTTTTTAATAGTTTCACCCCTATTAAATTCTATATGTAACTGAACTGACTTAAATGGTTTTGAAGTCTTTGGCGGTTTAGTGGCTTCTCTAATTTGTAGCATTTTGAATATGTCTGATCTGTAGCTGTATCAAAATGTAATTCTGATGTGTCAGAGATCAGAATTTAGGGCAAAGGGAAGTAACTGTCACCGCAATCAGTAGTCTCTAATTTCCCGTAAAGGGATCTATAGGGCAGCCGATGTCAGGACTGCCCCGTTTGCATCCCTGTGCTCCTGTAATGCAGGAGTTCAGCCCTGACAACAGTGGCTGACTCTGTGGAGCTACCTGGGACGTTACCAGTTCCTATCCAAGGCGATTTTATGACATTCCCTTGGTTGAGAGAAACGTAGACAGGGCAAACACATTCCTGCACTTTGTTTATAAAAACGTTTTATTTTAGATGTTGTATTCTTTCCTTAAAAGTAATATCAACTGGGCATTTCAATTCATTTTAACTGGTATGTTTTTCTGTGAACCTGGTGAAGAGGCAAAAATCTTTTTCCCTGCTTGACAAAATTTAATAAGGCTTTCTCCTTAAAAGTGGCACCTTTCAAACAGCCATAATCCTGCCGGCTGTATACTTACTGTGCTCTTACATAAATAGGACCTCGCATTTAAAACTTGTACTATTCTTTCATTCTGGCAGAAGTTGTTTTCTTCACACTCTTTTCATTATTTTTAAGCCATTGAACTATCAGTCCTACAAATAGCAAGAATGCACAAAGGCCAAGCAAAGCAAGAGCACTGATTTGCCATTGGCAGTGCGGAGGGTGAGTATTTTCATCGTTAGTAGATTCATGGCACAAAGTCAATAACAAAGCAATATTTATAGAACTTGGAGATGATTGTAAACATACTTCAAAAAAATTCTCTTCAGCAGCGCTGAAAATGTAATAATCAGTGATCTCAAGTGCTTGAGTTATTTTTTCCTATTCTTGTAGCCAGGCATTCTTATAGTACTGTTCTTGCTGTTTCCATTCCTCTATTAATATAATTTTGTGGCAAATAACAAACATAGCAGGAAGGCGAATAATCAGGCATGTTGGTAAAGTGCAGATTCCAACAGTTAGCAGTGTTCAATACAAGGTTCAGCTTAGCTCTGAACCTTTGAAATACCATCTATGATGCATGTTTAGTGCTTCTACATCATATCTATTTTTTTAACGAAAATGTTCCAATAAAAGATGATCTGTATGGCCTTTTGGGGCCCAAAAACTACTACTTTATTTGTTCAGTGCCTATTCACATCCATCACTGGAACTTTTAAATTAGTGTTGTATTGGAATTAATACCTAGTTTAACTCTGGTGCTGTCTGGCAGACCTAGTTCAGTGGCCAGACAAGAGGAGCCTTGTTACTGAGGTGCCACAACTTAACAGAGAATGCTGATCACAGATTAGATAGCTGCACAGCAGAGCAGCAAACACCAAAAAGCTGTTTACACAACACCCAGAGACCTTCCTGGAGTGCATACTAAAAATATGTATGGATGTAGCCATGTCTTTTTTACCCAGCAGTAGGAACTTTGCAGTGAGGAATGGACTCAAGCAATGGAGCTGTAGCTAAAGGAGAAACCATCCGAATTATGCATATGGAATGTGGTGCAAGTATCTATTTTTCCCCTATCTTCTCAAACAAGTTCTGCTAGTGATATATTTCAGTGAAAAACAATGAGGCATTTGGAGATACTTCAAACATCCGTGTCACGGTTGATGACTTCAAAATACAAGACCAGCTCAGGGCACACATCCAGAAGTGGCAGCAAGGAATCAAACTGAAAATACTAAGTTCAGTTTACGGCAAAGCAGCCAAATATAGGGAGGACATAGTCATATCATGAGGAGTAAGCCAGCTCCCAGTGGAGCTAAAGCCAGTATGAAACTCTCAAGGGCAGCGAGGCACTGTAAATGATGAGGGGGACAACTCAATTTGGTGGCACATGCTACCCTTTTGAGACAATTGTTAAGGAAGCCTGTAACTTCCTGGTGGTCATGGGAGTGTGACAAGGCAGCTGAAGAAAATCCTCAGTGTAATACTAATACTTATGCACCAAGGATATTTTTTTGTAAGAGGAGAATGTCTCATACACAGCAGAGGTTTGCTTTCAAATGCACCGTGAACTCTGCCAGGAGGACAAAGCAGTGCCAGAACTGGAAGGGAATTACTAACTATTGGAATTGTATCAAAGAAAATCCATCAGTAAATGTGTAGGACTGGTTGGTGTGATGTGTTTGCAAAAACACTACAAAATGTGTTGCTTTTTAAAATTGCACGTACCTTGAAACCCAGTGTGCAGTGAAACAATGGAAAGTGAGTAGCTACCAGGGCTATATCTGCAGCCTGGGAGCCATGCTGAGACCCAGGGAGGAGTAAGATACAGCTCTAATATACACCTGAGATAGGACTGCAAAACTGGGATAAGAGATAGGTAGCAGATTTTTATATTGGAAGAATCACAGGAGCAGCAAGTGCTACATGTACAGAAAACAGTTGATTAGAGTCTACACCTTCCTGGCCTGAGACACAGATTGCATCCAGAAGCGTGCAAGATCAGTTCACAGTGAGATGACTGTAAGATGTTCATGACAACTCAAGCATGCAGAGACTTTTCCTGAATCCAGGACAGGGACCTGAGCCACCAGGCAACACAGCAGATACTGTGGTATTTCCTGATATTGTCACAATGCTTTATGGTATGATTTTCCTACAGGAGAAGCTAATTGCATAATGTTTTGTGTTCAGACTTGAAGTTATTAAATGCCCATACTGGTCTCACATGGAGATTTCTAAATTGCTCTGTCCATGCTGAGAGCTCTCTTCAAAATGGAACCTTCCTCATTTATCAAATCCTTGCTCCTCCATACAGTTTGTTAAATTAGATTATCTGTCACTATTTCACACATACTCTCAGACTACCTGTGCTGTTATCCAGGTCATGAGAAATGGTAAATTCTTCTATGTTCAGGTTCATTATATTCCTGATTTATTATATAATTTATGAAATATAGTAGTTGGAACAGATCTTCCATGACATAGCCTCAAAATGTGTTTGATGAGTTACTCAGCGCCTGCAAAACCCACCTTATCAGTTGTTGTCAGCACCATTCTTGTTTGCTATTTGTCTTATTTCCTTAGCCCTGACCTTGAGGGCTGTTCCCAACTGTTGATTTGCATAGGAAGTAAACCGGTCCTGCCCATGGAAATGCAGCCACCAAAGAGTAAAAAAAAAAAAAATAATTCTATTGTGACTTGATTGGACTTGTTTCTTAAAGATATATGGGCTTTGTGAAGAACATGTTATACTGTGCGTTGTCTATGTATAGATCCCTTTATAAGTAGGATCATTACGCATAGAAACAATTTAGTAGTAAACATAATTAACCTTAAGAAATACCTTAATTTAGCCCAATATTTTGATGCTGCCAGTGGCTGATTGTTGATGCTGAGGCGTGAGAGATGTTTAAGATCATCACAACAGCTAACAATTCCTATTTAGCTTGAGTATCATTTTGTTCTCTTTGTTAGAGTTCATGAAGCAATTTAATGTATTTTGGTTTAATGCGCACATCAGTGTGGGGTCTTAGTCACTGATTCTGCACACACAGGTGTTTGTTTAAGCATGGAAAGAATCCTAGTGAAATGAGTGAGTCTAGTCAAAGCCTGAAGGTAAACAAGGAGTATTGCAAGGTCAAGGATGTCCAAATAATGGCCAGAAGGATGGGTTCAGCTTATAAGGCAGTTTTTCTTGGCCTCTAGAAATATTAGCTGGCTGGTTGGAAGGCAAAATAACACAGAGGATTTTGCTCTGCATGCAAAAGCAGATAACACCTGGCAGGTGACTAAGTGCTATATTTTATCTCCTGGATATGATTGTCTTGGTCTGACCCTCCAAAGGTAGCTGGGATTAAGGGAGTGTATGAGTGAAAGAGTTTAACTGGCCTGGCCACTCAAACATGAGCCTTGAAAACAATGACATCTGTGTGATCTTCAGCCATTTGGCACTATTTTGTTTTGTCCCAGTGCTTGACAAAATAGTGTGTTCTTCCTCCAGTGGATCAGGCAGCTTTATGTAGAGTTGTTGTCCCTTAAAAATGATTTTTCCACACTGTTTCTTAGTACCGTGATACTGCTTCTTTTTTCCTCTCATTTTAAACTTGTGTAAATCATAGTAGTATTTGGTCCTATATAGAAATCTTGTGCTTGACAAAATAACAAAGAAGCATTAACAGAAGGGAGTAGTAATTGCAGCATATCCACTCTAATGGGTAGGTAGAGTTACAATAAACTGTATGCAGCTAAGCTATGTGTCAGAGCTACAGAATTTCTTCTTGACATTACCTGTCTATTACATGCAAATAAAACTCCCCCACAAGAAAGCTCATGCTGGAAAATCAGACATGGGGAAGGTTGAAAATACTTACAATGTGATGGCCAATCTTTCCTCCTTTTCTCAGTCTTTTCACCTCCATCTCTGTCCCCTCGGCCAGTGAGTCCTTGTTTCTCCTTCTTGTAACAGCCGTTAACTTCCACCTCCTGATCCATTGGCAGTTGTTGGACTCCCTGTTGGGGTTGCATGAGAGTCAAGAGAGCCGCTGTGCTCCTGCTGGCAAGTGATTTTCTTTGCAGCCCACATTGGAAGAAAAATGTGAAGACTGAGAAATTGAGCTGCTCAAATCAAACCCCAAGAAATGAAAACTGGGAAACAGCAAGTGCAGGAGGATACATTAGTGACAGGGTCTTCAGTGCTTTTTCTTACTGCATGGAGAGGTACTCACATAAGAAAAAGAATAAGAAAATATTTTTCTAAATGTAATTTCCCTTGCCATGGTGGAAGGAGGTGGCTGGCTGTAGTCTCTGCACTTTACCAGTTGCGTGACTGGGCTAAATTTGTCCAGCTGCTTCAGACAAAACCTACAGAAACTGGAAAGAGCTGAACAACAGAGAGAGATGATACAGATCCTTAGATCATCCCAAAGCTCTGCACCCAAACCCTACAAAGCAGGTCACATTCAGATAAAAAACCTACTGGTTTCACCGGGATGCCCTGAAAGCACAGCCACCCGTTCCGCTCTGCCTCACGACCAGGATTAGATCTTGAGTTACATCTTGGGTTGCCTTCAGTTTTGCTGGTTCAGCAACTTCATTAAATCCTGCTATTAAAAGATGTGAGAGCTGTTTTGATAGTCAATAGTTGGAGTGGATGGCAGCAAAGCTTTGGGTAGTTTTTCTTTCTTTGTAGGTCAAAGTCCTCTACTAGCATGAACTCCTGTAGCTCCAATGATATCCAAGAAGAAACTGATTTATACAGAGTAGGATCATCTCATATCTTTTAGAATTTGACTGACATCTATATTAATACATTTGAATCATCTTTCCTTTGCTGTTTTAGAGGAAGGCCCCTGAATAACAAAAACAAACTTTCAAACAGATAAAAGAATAAAGCACTAGTAGGTAAAAGTAAAATCTAAACGATTTGTTAAAAAAACCCAATAAGTATTATGAAGAGATTAGTCCCCTGCAGAGATCATTTGTACTGGGCAGTAAAGGTCAGAATGGTATCACATGGCAGCTCTCTCACCTGGGTGTTCGAGTTAAAAAGATGTTTTATGAGAAGTCCTCCTCTGTTGTCAGACTCTTAAAGAAGGCTGCTGCTTCAGAGTGCTTTGCTCCTTTGCTATTACATGGCAATTTGCCACAGGCAGGCAGCAGCCTGGTGCTCCATCTACTGCAGCTTCTGCCATTTATGCAGAAGCCAAATGTTCAGTATTGTTTGAGGGAGAATATCGATAACATCAAAGTGGTTTAATGAAAATCAACACCCGCAAGGCTCAGCCTAAAGATC